>CAJQZJ010031840.1:2888315-2948991 GCA_907164525.1 Lophiomys imhausi
AGAGAGAGAGAGAGAGAGAGAGAGAGAGAGAGAGAGAGAGAGAGAGAAGAGAGAGAGAGAAATATCTAAGATGGAGGGCTTGGGGCCCAAGAAAGACTTCCTGGGTCAAGCAGAAATTCAGCCCCAGGCAGAGGTGAGAGTAGAGTTGTGAACGAAGTTGTGGTCATTTGGCCAGATGAATAAATGGAAAGATTATACAGTCAGGATCAAAGCTTGCCTTCTTAGGAAGATAAATTGCTTAGAGAGGCAACAATATTAAGAATGGCTAACTCTTACACAGTTCATCAATACACATTACATTTAACCCTTCTGAGAACTGTTTGTGCTATTATTCCATTTTGTAGTTAAGTGAAGCAAAGATCCGTGTTTAGTACTTCATAGCAGGTCACATAACTGGGAAAGGGCAGAGTCCTGACTGGATGCAGGCTGTTTTAATGCCAGTCTGTACTTTAAGTATTCAGCTGTCTTGCCAGGAACTGTTTAGAGAACCTAATGCAGTGTAACAAATGCCCTCATAAACAAAGTTGGGAGAGATAGGAGGCTCAAACAGCACTTCCAGGATAAGTGTGAGGAATATAGCAGGAATAGGAGTGCGATGAACAAAGATGGGAGTAGAGGAGCAGTGCCAAGAGGGTACTCTACCCAGAGCAAGGCTCCTACAGCTGACCTGCCTTGGGAGCCTTGTGTTCTCCCATGCCATCTCTTTGTGTGTGCACTGCCACGGAGGGCACATGCCCCTGTGTGACCATGTGTATGCCACAGGAGGACATCAGATATCGTCTTCTATTACACTCTGAGGTATTCCCTTGAGACAGAGTCTCTCTCAAACTGAATTGTTGTTGCTAGCCTACATGGTCATGAGCTCCTGTGTTGGACTTACATACACTTTCAGCCATGCCTGGGTGTTTACATAGGTGCTGGGGGTTCAAACACAGGTCTTTGTCCTTGTACAGCAAATGCTCTTACCTACTAAGCCAACTTCCCCCAAAACTCTTGAGTTGCATGTCAGACACCTGAATCAGGACTGGTCTCAGGTTCCTACCTTTAGATAGTTTCTAAAGTGAAGGAAGGCAGAGAGAAAAAGTCCTAAGCCCTGCAAGCTTATGCTAGATGTAGAGCTCCCCAGCGGGCTCATTCATGTTGGATCACTGAGACCCAGCAAAAGTTGACATGACCTCGAGGTCTCCAATAAATACATTCTTTTCCTTCGGTATTAGCTTTATCACTTTAAAAACCCAATTACAGGCTGCTGTTGAGTCAAGGGAAGTTGGTACTGAAAGGGAGTCTCTGACTCCATACTGGATAGTAGGTGATTTTTAAAGTTGGTTCCTCTGGGTGTCCTTATTGGAGAAATTCATAGAAGGTAGAGAAACTTGTGCATATATATTTTCTCCAGAGTTTCTAGGTCCCCACAAACACTGTTTTTTCCATCTTCTTGGATTTAGTAGATGGCCCAGTTATTGCCTCTATATTCCTGCTGGCATGCTGGAGTTGTCCCCTCTCCCTCCAGCCCAGCCTCGACCTGCCTCTGTATCATCCTGAACACGTGGCACTGCCCACCATCCTGACTTCACCTGCCTTTACCAGGCCGTTCCTACACTTGTGACCCGAGCTCTGCTTCCTACCACCTTCACTGGCTCCTTTACCCATTCCAGAACACACACATAACCCCAGCAAATGAGTAACGGGCTCCAGGTGTTATGGCTCGAATACAGTTTGTCCCATCTGAAACTCTGGTTGAAGATCAGTTGTCACTGCAGCAGTGTTGGCTGGGGGGGCGGGGGGGGGTTAGGGGAAGGGAAAGCTTCGGGAGGCAATTGGGTCATTAAAAGGGATTGATATTCTTCTCAGGGAGCCAGAGGCAATTTCTATAAAGTCTGCCCCTTGTGGGTTTCCTCTGCCCTAGAGACTGCTGACTTTGCTTTTCTGTACACGAAGCCTTCCATGGACACTGAGCAAATTCTCATACCAGGTTCTTAGATTCCCCCAGTTTCCAGACCTATGAGCCCAAATCAATTTTCATCCTTTATAAATCACCTAGTCTCAGGAGCAGCCATCCTTGGCATCCATACACAAATCCATGCTCAAGTCTCACATATAAACTTGAGCAGTGTTATAACCCACACACCTCCATGATACCATGTCTGTAGATTTCTTAAAATGCCTAATACAATGTAAATACTGTGCTTTTCTGACAGTGTGGTTGTTATACTGTATTGCACAGGGAATAATGACCACCAGTGAAAAGGTCTATGACTGTTCAGTATAGATGATTTTCCCATCAAGTATTTTCCATTCACGGTTAGTTGAATCCACAGAAGGTTACTTGTATTTTACTATAGTAATGTGTAATGAACATTGCCAACAAGAGTGGTGAGACACAAGCATTTGTCGTATTGGAACAGTCACCACGTTTGTATTGGTCTTTGATCAGGTCTGCTGTATCTTCTTTTGCTTGCATGATATGAAACTTGTTTCAGGCAGATTTTGGGATATCTTGCCTGGAAATCTAGGGCAGGCAGTGCCAGCAGGCCCATGAACCTAGAATCAGGTTCTTGGAAGCTTCAATAAGCAGGCAGCTAATGCTTTCCAATTCTTTCTCATGAATAATTTACTGGATTCTTTCTCTTTCTGTAAACTGGTTCTTGCTGCTTCCCAGAACACGGGGTCAAAAGCAGGTAGCCCACAGAATTCGAGTTAGGGCTTTTCCATAGCTCTGGAAGGACCAGGCAACTTAGATCTTAGATTCAGGTTCAAATCTCAGTGAGATTATTTGCTTGGGCAGCCTACACCAGATAACTGTTCCCAGGATAGTCAGCTAAGGCTCGGCAGACAGGCTCTCTGTGCAAATATGGCTATTGATTGCATGTTGCTAGATTAAAAATCAAATTCGAATGAGGGAAAGTTAGTGCTGGTCTGATGTTCCAAAAGTTGTCCTATGTATTTTAAGAAAAATCTCATCCTTGGGGAAATGAAGTAATGTGTTGTTGTCAGTACAAATAAATATGAAATTTGGGGGGCTTTTGTGGAAGTAATTCTGCAATTTAACATAGAAATATTGATCTTGGCTTTAAAGAAACATATAGTTTGAATTTTGTATGGCATATGTACTTCAAATGATAATGAGTAAAGGCAGTCAAGACTACTCAGGCCACAGATAATTTTGAATGGTGGGAATTGAGATTCGATAGTTTTATTGGTTACTTGTCATGTTGCTGTAACAAAATGCCCGGCAAAAGCAGCTGAAGGAAAGAAAGGTTTGATTTGGGGATGGTGTGGCAACAAAAGCAGGGAGTGGATGGTCACAGTGTATCCCCAGGGAGGAAGAACACTGCAGTGATGCTCTCTTTTTTATTGTCTTTCACCCCATGAAAGACTACTTCTCACATTTGCAGTAGATTTTCTCACCTCATGTAACTTAATCTAGATAAGTCTTCCCAGATATGCCCAGAGATTCATTTCCATGGTGATGCAAAATCTCATCTAGTTGACAATCAAAAGTAACCATCACACAATAAAGGATGGACTTTCAATTGAAAGGAAGTGAACACAAAAATAAACAAGTTTAGATTTGATCCACCAAAGGCAGGAAATCAAAGTCGAAAATGGGTGTCTTCTGGGGTCATATAGCTTTGGGTTTGGATCCCATGGCTTATTACTGTTGTAACAAGGTAGCTTTTATTATTTTTAACTCTAATTATTTTACTGTACTTAATACCTCTACCTCCCTTCCCACCCTTGTTCCTTCCAGCCTCCCTCCCAATACTAGGTGTGAGAGAAAGAAGGTTAAAGGGAAAAAGGACAGAGTTCTCTTTGACCTACTTCTTGTTGATTAGGGTGGTGGGGTTCTTTGGGGCCAACACCAATCTCAGTAGTCACAATATATCAGGAAAACTAGCAAATCAGGAAACAGCAGCAGTTTGGGGGAGCAGCAACCTCTTTTCTTCTTTGTAGTGCCCCCTTATCCTCAGGGCTCTTGCTTTTTATCTCTCTCTCATGTCCTCAGATTTCAGCTTGTTCAGCTGGCTAAGCCATGCCCCTGCTAGCTGACAAGGACAGTTAATAGTTTATTCCTGTGGTTTTAACTGAAGCAGCCTCACACCTGGGATTAAACAAAAACATTCTCATAACTGTTTTTTTTTAAATACACAAAATTCTTACCACAGACTATCATTTGGAAATTGACAGTAATAGAACTGCTGTGTAGTTGACTTCTGTGTTGCTGCTGCTGGCGTGTGTGTGTGTGTGTGTGTGTGTGTGTGTGTGTGTAGCATACACCTCCATGCTTGAGGAATGTTCTCAAGTGTAATTTTAGGGTACCACTCTGGTTTCAGTAAGACTGACTTGATAACTGGAGATTATATACATCACCCAAATCAGGGCTATCCATGTAATACCTGCATCAAGACATTTCCATGTGTTGGGAATTGTCACAGTTCACATACAAATCTATGACACATATGATGTGAATGGGGGCTTCTTTACATATGATGATTTGTATGCTACCCAAATTGCCCAATCAGGTAGAACATCTCTCTGGCCACAGATAAAGGGAGGGAAAGTTCCCCTACCAGGTAAATGGGAGGCAATCTCATATCATACAAAAGGTTTGTCCCAGAGTGGGGTTGACACAGATGTAAGATGAGCTAGGAGGGGGATAACCAACTCATGAAGTATGTGGGACCCTTGATCCAGCCATGCCTGAAGCTATAGATTTTTAAAAATCAATCATGTTATCAAAATTGTTGAGAAAGATAGTTTTCCATGGCCTCCTCCTACTCTTGTTCATGTTATTGAGTAGGACAAGAACTCAGGCCCCTCACTACTCTCTGCTTGAGCCATTTCACATACCTGGCAAGCTGTGTGAGGAATAAGAGGATGTCTTTCTCCAGAACAAACAGCAAACTTGCTTTTTTTGTTTTGAAACATACTGATTTGTACATTTCTTTTATTATTTTTAATTTTATTTTTTAATTGAAAATAAAGTTATTTTAATATACTATATTCTGATCGTGGTTTCACCTCTCTCACTTCCTACCAGATCCTTGCCACCTAAGCAGACTTTCTTACTGCTTGCTAAATGTGTGAAATGAGATGGATTTTATAAGCTAAGTATGCTGCAGCTGCAACGAAGACCACAGTGTGGAAATCCCCACCTGGGCCATGTCGTTTCATCTTGGAGGGCTCAGGATGGCCTGAAATGAAAGCGTACTAGGCTGTTGTGCCATGAGTAGCAGGTTATTCGTCAGGGTCTTCTTCCCGCACCATTAAAGTAGTTACAGACTCACTCGTTAGCTTCTAAGTGGGATGTAGTTAAATATCAGATCTGGCAAACTTTTAATGATTTTTTAAAAAGATTTATTTTGTGTGTATAAGTGCTTTGCCTGCATGTATGTCTGTGCACCAAGTGAATACCTGCTACTTTTGAAAATTAGAATTAGGACTCAGGTCTCTGGAACTGGAGTTATGGATGGTTGTGAGACCCTGGGGGTGCTAGGGACTGGAATGAGGTCCTCTCCAAGAGCAACATGTGCTTGTAACTGGTGAGCCTACTTCCTAGCACTCATTTTTGCTTCATAGGCAGTGAAGAATTGTTCTTTTGCTTCCAACTGAGACATTCTGACAAATTGTGTCTCCCTTATCGGCTGAGATAGTGTATGTGAAAACATCCATGCTAGGTTCTCAAGTGCATTTGACTCCAGAATGGTTGGTTTAGTTAAGTAGCTGCATTGAGGTTTAATTCACACATGATTTCCCAGTCATATTTAAAGTGTACAATTTGGCCAGATTGACACTAGTGACACAATCTAAATGATAAACTAATTGCATTTTAATCACAGTGATTTCTATTTTTATTTTGAGATAGGGTCTCATTAGACCAGGCTAGCCTTAAATTGTGAGACATCTGCTTCTGTTTCCTGGGTGCTGAGATTAAAGACATGTGCCGATGCACCTGACATCTTTAATCTTTCATAATGGGACTGTTGAAGCGAACACAGCAGTAGAGGAAACTAAATGCCCATACACCCTCCAACACTACCTCAATATTCAGCCATTTTTCTTCAATTTACCACTTTCCTGCATTTCTATAGGCATTTTATCTTTAAAGTGAGTCTTCAGTCAATTTCCTACACTCATATAAACACATCTAGTGTGTGACCTTTTCCTAGGGAAATGTGAACAAGCGTCTTTTCCCATGATAGGATACCAATGACAGACAAAGTAATGATTCTACTCAAGTCTAGCTTGGTGAATCAGTGGGCTTACTGGGATTACTTATGGGAGCATAGGTGAGGGGCTGCTCACAGGGACAAAACAGATATATCACTTAAGTCCCACCACAGTCCAGATGATGACTTCCCCACAGTTGCAGAGATGGAGTCCCCACTTTATGTTTATACACACTAAATATACTATATACACTTCTCAAGGCCATACACAGCTGAGGTAGAATACAGCTGAAAGAGAGGTACAGAAGGTAACAGTTGGGATCTCAGGTGACCGTCTAATGAACTGTCTCAAGACCACCTTTGGGGAATGAATGTTAACTGGCCCCTTCTTGGGGGTTTCTTGAAGGTAATTACAGCTGCTCTTTAAGATGACAGTGGCTGTGGAGGACAGAATTCCACAGCTCTTAAATAAATGTGTCTTAACAAATATGCTCAGGGACAGTTCATAAGGATAGATCCATAATTTTAAGAAGAGGCCCCAGCTTTCTTCTCTACCTGTAGAGTATCTCACTCTACCCTCAGTAAAGGAGTCATCTGAGTTTGATGTCTCAGCTAGAATAGAGGATTCAGGTAACTCTTCCTTAATATCAGCCAGCCAGAATCCTTGGCAATAAGGCTGACTGAGAGTATTTTCCAGACAAACCCTGCATGCCATCTTTCTGAGGGGTTCATAAATCTTCACAGGAACCTGCAGGCATAAGGAACCCAAACAGTGAGGTCCAGGGGGAGGATCAGGGGTGAGACATGAAGAAGACAGATAGCTGGGACCAGGAGATCTTGCATAAGCCGATGACTTATGACAAGGAGGATTATTGAGCAGCATAGGTTCTTACAGACCAGACCTTGCCAAGTCTGCCCCTGGGCAAAGACACAGAACTAGCATTCCCTTTGTCCTTTTATCAGAGGTTCTGAGAAAGCCTTGGGTTGAGCTGCCCTCCCAACAGTTCATCGTGATGGTGAAGAGGTGGACTAGCTCTAAAAGATAGCAGTACTAGCTTCACCAATAGCAGTCCACTTATAGTATCCATTACATTAAGTAACTACTCATTAATTTTAAAAATAATTTTTAGGTAATTACCAACGAGGGCCTATTAATAATGTTTATTATGATTAGCAGTGCTTCTAGTGTGGATTGAGAGTGGCTCAAGCCTGTGACTTACTTACTATATCCCTAGAGTATAGATTAAGACTTAACAAACTCACATATTTATATCACACTGTCAGAACTGGAGTGTTTAAAAGTAAATTGCAGATGTTGCAACCAAGTCACACATTTTCAGAGAGTACTTGGAAGAATACGTAGTAAAAAGATGTATATGAGAATATTTAGGTCATGAATAGGGTTTTTTTTTTCTTGATCTACCATTTTGTGACCTTGGACAAATCACTTACATTTTTTGGCTTTTAGTTTTGCTCTCTGTAAAATAAAAGACCTCAATTAAATGCTTCTCTAAGTTCTTTCTGCAGAACTTATAGAATTTCCATTGAACTTAAAGAATTCAATTCCAAGACCTAGTATATTCATATTTATATATATATTAATATAATTCAAACCAATACGTGATTGCATAAAGAAGTGAGCTTAGGGTAAAATTGGATTGTTAAGAAAGACATTCTGAGAGGCAGGTAGATCTCTGTGAATTCGAGGCCAGCCTCATTTACAAAGTGAGTCCAGGACAGCCAGAACTCTTACTCAGAGAAATCCTGTCTCAGAAAACCAAAAAAAAAAAAAAAAAAAAAAGAAAAGAAAGAAAGAAAGAAAAAAAGACATTCTGAGAAAGTGAGGCACAGTGGGTTATTTCAGTTAATTCTCTCTTTCTGTCTCTGTCTGTGTCCTTTGGGGACTTAGATATTATTGTCATTTAGAATGTGTGATTGGTGAGGAGGAGGAATGTTAGTTTTGTTTGCTTGAAGGTGACAAGTATGCCAATGTAGATCTATGTGTTGGCCTCATGTTCAAGTGTCCTACTAGTGCAGCTTCATCATATTAAAATGGCTATTTCCCACAGTAAACTCTGAATAAAGGCAACACATTATATTATGTTTAGAAGGCAAAAAAAGAACACATGCTTCCAAATTGCGTGTGCTGTGGTTTGGATGTGACATGTCCCCATGGGCTCATGCATTAGAACACTTGTCCCCAACTAGTGGTGTTTGGGAAGGCTGTAGAACCTTTAGGAGGTGAAGCATTGCTTCAGGAAGTGGGCACTAGAGGTGGCCTTTAAGGGTTAGTAGGTCACTATTACTTCCTGTTTGTACTCAGCTTCCTGAGTGCAGATCCAATGTGACCAGCCAGTCTCCTGCTCTCGTCACCGTGCCTCTCCTACAATGTTATCCTCTCTGTGATGGACTCTGCATCCCCCTAAAGCTGTAAGCTCATGCAAACTCTCATCCTTTATATTGCTTTTGCCAGGATACTTTATCACAGCAGTAATAAAGATAAAATCAAGACACGTTGATTGAGGTAGCATTCAAACCCTGAAAACTGCCTGAAATAGTATTTGGATGAACCCCAGAGGTGAATTTTCTGTGCTTCATTTGACACTATATGCGTCACAATAGTTAAAGAATTTTCTATTAGAAAGAGAATGCAACCACTTTTTTTTTTTTCCCCCCCGGCCTGGAATGACAGTGCATGCTGGAAAAAAAGAGGTAATGAAACCAAGTGAAATGTCCCCAAGTGCTAAGCAAGTGAGGTCAGCCAGTGAAGCCATTGATGTGAGTTCATAGGACATGAGAAGGAAAGCCTGTGGCCATTAGAGACACCAGTCTGCCCCTGTGAACTGTGCTAACAGCAGAGGTTCACTGAATCTAATTATTTTCTTCTAAAGCTTAGACATCCAGGATTATAGGTCAATTCAAACTGAATATTTGTGATTAATTAGAACTTTCATTGTAGGATGAGCAAATCAATCTGTTTAGTGTGGGCATTTGGAAATTGTTATTATTATTTATTTTTTAAAAAAGCAAGGACATCAGGGACGTCTGAGAACAAAAGTCAGGAAAACTGTAATAAACACATAGGATTCTTCTCCCTGTGGGTACAGTACTATTAAGCACAACCAAAAGATAAGTGAGTGGAGGAAAAGTTAATGCCCGTCGCATGTAAGGAGTTCCCCTGAAGTCCTTCTAACGTTATCACACCTGCCCACCCTGCCCCAAACAAAGCAAGCCAGGGATTTTATTTGAGAAGGCTGTACACATTCACATTGGAAAGTACTTCGGGGCTAGACATGTTCTCATGTATGCTCAGTCTTGTATAAGTGTGCATTACAGTGCATGTTCAATAAGGTCTTGTTCATAGTTTTAAGAAGAAAGATGGCAGACACATTCCTGCAGATGATTAGCTCAAGGTCATAGGGCACATTGTGTGTAGTGATTTCCTGCAGATGGAAATATTTCCTCCGAGAAGGAGAAGGAACCCATGTAAGACTTAGAAAGTAAATAAAATGTACAAGACTCAGGAAGCTGAGACAATAGTCACAAGGCTCCTCCTCGATGTTGTGTAATCGGTAATAACTGCTTGGGAGAGGATACTGCTGGACCTGTGGAACAGCCTGAAGTCATGCAGGTAGTTCCAGGCATGCAACTTTGGTGAGTCATCAGCCGTGGAGTAGGTTTTGATGATGCAGCTGCATGAGTCATCCCTGTCCCTAAAAGTAACCCCTCACCCATTCTTGTGTAAGCAACTCCAATACTCTCTGGTTCACTAAGCTAGACTTGAATGGAATTATTTCCTAGATCTGTTGTCATTACTCTCTCTGGTGTGAATTGGCATTTGTTTATATCTCCCCAGGCAAAGTCACACAGGATAACCTAAGTTTAAAAGGTTAAAATGCTGAACAGAAACTCTTCTAAGCATGCGGGGCTTGGGTTAGAAAGATGGCAGCAAGGGTATTTGATGGGCATGGTCATCTTTTCCCCAAATGGTTTTAGCTGAACCTAAAGGAGAGGATACTTTGAAGCATGGTTCATAAAGGGGACGGGCCCCAGGGTCCTTGCTTCACTTACCTACCAGCAAAACCAAAAGCAGGAATGTAAGATTGGGTAGGCATTTAAAATTTTTGTATCTTATTTCTCTTATAAATGAGATGACAATATTTTCACCCATTCAATAGGAGTATTAAATGAAGTGAGAAAAAGTCTTACAAGGTGTGCAAATACACTTGGCATTTAATTAAATAAGTGCAGTTTTTAATGTGTATTCTTTCCAGAAATCCTTCAAATCACTGATGATAAGCTAGATCTCCACAGGTCAAATCCAGCCCACAAATCTCTTTTTATGGCAGCCTTTGTCTAGAATGTCAGCATTCGCCCTTGAGCTGAGGCCCTAAGCTGCTCAGCCAGTCCCTGTTTTACCAGTCGGCTGTTTTCAGTCTCGCTTTCTACATGACCGTCTGAGCTGTCTATATTTATGAGGGCAGGACCTAGGAAATTCAGTTGATCCTGGATACCATGTGCTGTGTTTCCAATGTCTGTGTATCAGACTCTGTGATGAGAACTTGACAATGGCAAGTTTGGAGAGTCCACAGATATATAGGGATATATATATATCCCAGAAGGAGTGCAGTCAGATGACAGGGCAGTGGGACTCAAGCCTCTGTCTGGTGCTTTCCATGATAATTAAATAACCTACTGGTCTTACTTTCCCCCAGGATTCTGTTGTGGCGGTTTCTGAATTCTTGCTTTCCCGCTGTACCTTATGCCAACATTGAGATACAAAAATCCAGCGAACAATGTTTACTCTGTCAAGTAGTAATGAAAAAGCTGTGTTGTGGTGGCTCAAGGATATCTTCTCAAGAAATAGCCACGGGAACCTTTTTACTGTGAACTGTTGGTAGGAAGTGTGGGAATGAGTTAAATAGCCACGAAGTTATGCACAAACACCAGATTGTGAGTCTCATAGGAATGTAATGGGTACTTGGACCTCACCATCTTCAAGCTGAGCAGACTGTTGTCTAGACAATTAGAGGCAGCTTATGCGTCTTGGAGTAGAACATGCCATTTGTGTTTTGAATTCTAAGGAGGGAAGTGCATTTTGATTTACAGTTTTCTGTGACTGTCTGCCATGGGAGTCAAAAGATTATTCTGACACTTGTTTCATAAGACGGACCGGACATAGTCATGAAGACTTCTGCTTTGGGACAGACCTTCACACTACTCCAGAAATGTTGCTTCCTTCACCTAACATTAACCATCTCTATGGCAACTATCTTCTGGTTTGGTAACAGGGCTCAACCAGAGATGTCAGACTGCTAGGGGAAAAATGTGTGCTTGAGATTGGGCAGGTAACTGTTCCCTTCTGTCCCAGGGACTCTCCTTTTTAGCAGTCTGTTATCTAACTGGTAAGATGAGTGATTTTAAAAGCTTTGAGCAAGATTTTGTATATGGCTTGTGTAAAGGAGGGCTAACTGATTTTTTTTAGTTAGTTTTGTATTTAGTCACTTTGCTGAAGGTGTTTATCAGCTGTAGGAGGTCTCCGGTAGAATTTTGGGGGTCACTTATGTATACTACCATATCATCTGCGAATAGCAACACTTTGACTTCTTCCTTTCCAATTTGATTCACCTTGATCCCCTTTAGTTGTCTTATTGCTCTAGCTAGAACTTCAAGTACTATGTTGGATACTGAAAGAGTGGACAGCCTTGTCTTGCCCCTGATTTTAGTGGAATTGTTTTAAGTTGCTCTCCAACTTAATTTGATGTTGGCCATAGGCTTGCTGTATATTGCCTTTATTATGTTTAGGTAAGGGCCTTGTATTCCTGATCTCTCCAAGACTTTTATCATGAAGGGGTGTTGGATTTTGTCAAAGGCTTTTTCAGCATCTAATGAGATGATCATGTGTTTTTTTTCTTTCAGTTTGTTTATATGGTGGGTTACATTGATAGATTTTCATATGTTGAACCATCCCTGGAATGAAGCTTACTTGATCATGGTGGATGATGTTTTTGATGTGTTCTTGGATTCAGTTTGTGAGTATTTTATTGAGTATTTTTGCATTAATGTTCATAAGGGAAATTGGCCTGAACTTCTCTTTCTATGTTGAGTCTTGGTGTGGTTTAGGTATCAGTGTGAGTGTGGCTTCAAGGAATTTGTTTGCCAATATTCTTTCTGTTTCTATTTTGTGGAATAATTTGAGGAGTATTGGTATTAGCTCTTCCTTGAAAGCTTGGTAGAATTCTGCACTGAAACTATCTGGCCCTGGGTTTTCGTTTGTTTGTTGGGAGACTTTTAATGACTTCTTCTATTTCCTTAGGTGTTATAGGTCAATTTAAAGATCTTTACCAACCCCACATCTGAAGAGGGATAATATCTAAAATATTTAAAGACAAGAAATTAAACACCAGCAAATGAAATAACCCAATTTAAAAATGGGGTACAGTGCTAAACCGAGAATTCTCAACAGAGGAATCTCTAATGGCTGAGAAACACTTAAAGTAATGTTCTACATCCTTAGTCATCAGGGAAATGCAAATCAAAATGACTCTGAGATTCCATCTTACACCTGTCGGAATGGCTAAGATCAAAAACTCAAGTGACAGGACATGCTGTCAAGGATGTGTAGTAAGGGGAACTTCATTGCTGGTGGGAACGCAAACTTGTACAACCACTTTGGAAACCAATCATGGTTTCTCAGAAAATTGGTAATAGTTCTACCTCAAGACCCAGTTATATCACTCTTGGGCATATACTCAAAACATGCACCACCATACTACAAGGACACTTGCTCAACTATGTTCATAGGAGCTTTATTCATAATAGCCAGAAACTGGAAATTACCTAAATGTCCCTCAACCAAAGAATGGATAAAGGAACTGTGGTACATTTATACAATGGAATACTACTCAGCTATTAAATACAAGTATATCATGAAATTTGCAGGCAAATGGATGGAACTAGAAAATATTATCCTGAGTGAGGTAACCCAGACCCAGAAAGACACGCATAGTATGTACTCATAAGTTGATATTAGCCATAAAGCACAGGATAACCATATTTCAATCCAAAGACCCAAGGAAGCTAAGTAACAAAGAGGGCCCAAGGGAGGATGCATGAATCTCATTCAGAAAGGGAAACAAAATAGACACCTGAAGTAGATGGTGGAAGGGAACTGGATGGGAGAGAGGGTAGGGAAGGGAACATGGATGGGGATCAAGTGTGGGGAAAGTGAGGGAGGGGGAGAGAGAATGGAAATTGGTGGGGGGCATCTCTGGGGTGGGGAAAGGCTCCCAGAAGTCTATAGGGATGACTTAAAATGAGAATCCTAGCACTGGGGGAATTATTTAGCCTGAAGTCACCACCTCCTGTGGAGGGAGGGGACACCAACTCACCCATAAAACCTTCAACCCAAAATTTGTCCTGTTTACAAAAAGTATAGCAATAAAGATGGAGCAGAGATTGAGGGAATGGCCAACTGACTGGCCCAATTTAAGACCCACCCCATAGGAGAGAGACAACCCCTTACACTATTAATGATACTCTGCTATGCTTATAGACAAGAGCCTAGCATAACTGTTTTCTGAGAGGCCTTATGCAGCAGCTGATGGAAACAGATGCAGAGACCCACAGCCAAACATTGGGTGGGGCTCAAGGCATCTTCTGGAAGAGTGGGAGAAAGGATTGGGGGAGTTGGAGTGGTCAAGGACACTACAAGAAAACCTACAGAGTAAACTAACCTAGACACATGGGGGCTCACAGAGACTTAATCACCAGCCAAAGACCATGGGCTGCACCTAGCCCCCTACACGTTTCAGATGTGCAGCTTGTACTTCATATAGGTCCCCTAACAATTGGAGCAGGGTCTGTCTCTGACTCTGTTGCCTGCTCTTGGATTCCTTTCCCATACATAGCTGGACTGCCTTGTCTGGCCTCAGTAGGAGAGGAAGTGGTTAGTCCTGCTGGGACTTGATGTGCAGGGTAGGTTAGTACCCAAGGTTGTGGGGGGCTCCCTTTCCCTGAGAATGTGAGAGGGATGTGAGGGATAGGGCTGGGAGGTGGGAAAGGAGGGGTCTTCAATCAAGCTGAAAAGTGATTAAATAATTAATGAAAAAAAAGATTTTGGAAATGGTTAGAATGAGTGGACTTGAAGTACTTCTAGTGACCAGGAGTGACCCACATCTGCACCACTGAAGGAGGAAACAAGAAATTCTTATTCTTGAGACTAGAAGAGCTACATATGTATCATCCAGTCTCCCCTTACTCTTTGGAAACCAGTTGGCAGGCAGGATGCTAAAGAGCATCTGGCAATGGAACTAAAGTGTCATCTCAGACTGCTGGAGGCTCCCAGGGCTTTCAGGGGTTAGCAAGATCAAAGCACTCCACAGTAATTCTGAAATGTCTTTTGCCATTTTTTATGGTTGATACATACATGGACGATGCAAAATCGACTAGTAAAACTACTTGAGCCCAACATGAAGCAAGGCAGACACTAACCTTCATGTACTGCCATGCAGCCAGGAAGGAGCAAACACCAGGTGTTTCCGTAGCATCCTTGCCAGGCTGGTTCATTCTGTTGTGCTCACTGGTCAGTATGCTTCTGCTTTCCACAACACAGCAGTGGTCCAGAGGACAAGCACTGAGTTCCTGCTTCAGTCTTGAGGTGAAAGTGATTTACCCTTCTGAACCATTTTACTTGACATAATGACTGGCAAACTATGGCTATTCAGATGTGAGTATTTGGTAGATGCCTTATTTAATGAAGTATTGCCACATCAGGGGAACCAACTGTCATTTGTTACTTATGACAAAACTTGTGCTTACAAGCAAAATTTAGAATTTTGGTAAACTTATATCTACATCATAATCTGGACAGCTTTCCAATATGTACTTTTCTGACTATATTGGTGTTGCTATTAAAGAATGTAGTTGGTGGGTAACTTCAAGGAAGTGTATTAACATTTGGAAGGTCTGCTTAAGTTGGCTTGGTTTAAACTCAAACCTAAATAATTTAATGCGTGTGTTATGGATATCCATTCATGCTTCGAGGTAGAGGATTTTAATGTAACAGTTTTAAAAATTCATCAATATAGTGCAAGTAGCATTTAAAAAACTATCAATAATTGAGTTTGGGTGTAGTATGTGAGTAAAATAGCCATTGATTTGTCAGTATTAAAACACCACTCTCCAGTTTGTGTTTGTCAGGGGCTGGATTTCCTTCATCTACTTCATCCAAAACAACATGCCATAAAACAAACTGATTAAACCAGACAGTATATAAAGATATAAAACAACCACACTCTTTCAAACATTTGGAGAATATAGTTTATATTTTGATAGCGGGTACCACTTATGTCAATACCTAATGATTTACTATTATTTTTAGGCGAATCAGTAAATAAGTATCAGGAAATGAATCAGTCTCTGGCAAATATCCACTAATGTAACTGTAATGTAAACAAAACATGCTTGGAACCTTCAATTTTATTTTTTGAGACAGGGTCCCTTGATACAGCCCAGCCTGGCCTCAAACTCACCATGTAGCCCATACTAGTAGCAAACATGCAATCTTCCTGCTTCAGCCTCATGACTACTGGGATTCCAAGTATGTCTCACCATGCTTCACAGGACCGTCAATAATTTTTAAGAGAATAAAGAGATCTTGCCACCAAAAAGTTTGATAATTGCTATCTAGCAAAATTCAATATAAAGAGAAAATTGGCAAATGAGGAAAATAGATTTCTTTCCATAGCAAACAAGCTTTTCTTAGGGTCTGTTCTGGAAGATGTCACCAAGTGACAGTGGGAGACATTCACATCCTACTGGAGAGATTGGAAAACCAAATATTTCCATTCTGGACATATGTGTAGGAGGAAGCACATGATACAGTTTCAGACATTTTTTGGTGGCCAGCCCACCTGCCCAGTAGAGAGTTAATTAAATCATCTCCCAGCCTCTGTGACTTGACATAAGCCACAGGGAACTTTCCTGCTTTGAAATGACTGATCAGCTATACCAATCCCAGGATACCCTAGGGCCAATGACTGACTTGCAAATCCTTTGGCCACAGTAGAAATTGGCCTTATGGGTCAAGCTGAGGCGAGATTTCAGCTGAACCTGTGTGTTTGCCAGCCTTCAACAAATCACTCATACAAGGGTCTCCTTTCTGGGAAGCATCTCCTTTTCTTTGAATATAGGGAAGTGAGAAGCCAGATTCTGAGACACACTCTAGTGATCCCAAAATTTAGGAGGTTGAGGCAGGAATCTCTCTGTGCTACATAGCAAGACTTTGTCTCAAAAACAAACAAAACAAAACAAAATCCTCAGTGATTAAGGGTGCTTATTCTTTTGTAGAGAGTTCAGATTTGGCTCCCAGCACTAACATGGTAGCTCACAACTCCAGTTTTAGAGACTCTGACGCCATCTTCTGGTCTCTTCAGGCAATGTGTGCATATACACATATACTTGCATATGCATAAAACACATATAAAATAAAACAATTTAATTAAAAAAATTTCATGCAATATATTTTGATTATATTCCTTTTTCTCTCCAACTCCTCCCAGATTTCCCAACCTCCCTGCCTACTCAACTTCATGTTTGTTTTCTGTCTTCAAAAAAACTCCCACCCTGCTGGGTGTGGTAGTGCACACCTTTAATCCTAGCACTTGGGAGGCAGAGGCAGGCGGATCTCTGGGAGTTCAAGGCCAGCCTGATCTACAGAGTCCAGGACAGCCAGGGATACACAGAGAAACCCTGTCTCAAAACAAACAAACAAAAAAACCCTAAACAAACCTCCCACCCTAAACAAAAAAACAAAAAACAAAAAATACAAACAAACAAAAAAAGAAAGAAAACCCACAAGGAAAACAATACCAAAACAAAACAAAAGCACCCACAAAACCATGGAATCCATTTTGTGCTGACCAACTAACTACTCCTGGTCATGTGACCAACCTTTGAGTATGATTGATATGCCCAGTGTCACTCCACTGGAGAAAACTGATTTTCGCTTTCCTAGCAGGTATCAATTGCAACTAGTTGCATGGTTGAGGACGGGAACTTAAGTCTACTTACCCCTCTCAGAGCTGGAATCCAATCTGGCTTGAACTTGTTCAAGTCCTGCGCATGTTGCTGCCATAGTCTCTGAGTTCATATGTGTGTCATTCCTGTTGTGTCTGGAGATGCTGTTTCCTTGAAGTCATCCACAAATTCTGGCTTTCAGACTCTTTCTGCCTTCCCTTCCACATAGACTTCTGAGCCTCTAGAGGAAGGGTTGGATAAAGACATCCCACTTAGGGCTAAGTGTTTCAAAGTCTCTCACTCCCTGCATGTTGTCCAGTCAAAACGGGATGTGATGGGAAAACACACAGTGGCGTCTCACCTACACACATTCTTCCTTTAACACGAATGTGACGCGTGAAGCTAGAACTCCCATCTTGTAACTAAAATATAAACAAGACGGATGGCCAAGAGAGCCCTAGAATCAGTGCTAGCAGCGTCTAGTTGGACCCTTTTGGACTATTTAGGTAATTTTGTCAGTTTTTCTATTATTTGGGGCTGAACACACATTGATACAATTGTGAGAATATAGTAAGGCAATAAAGGGTCTACTGCTTGCAGGCAGTCAAAAGTGGCCATTTCCTTCCAAACAAATTTTCCTAGATGGAGTTTACAGAAGCCAAATGAGACTACACAGAAACAGTTTTCATTACATCAGGTTAGGTTTTTTTGAGTCACTTGTACATTTGAACCACTGTACTGATTAGGAGAATATTAGCAGATAAATATTGGGAAGCAGTAGTGGGTATGGTCTGCTCATACATCTCAAGATTGGTTGATTGTGTGTGTTGGAAGACTGGCCCAACTCATTGCTTTCATATCTCCCTAACAGCTTGAGAAAAATAAAATACATTTACATTACATTAAAGTGCATTGTTGTTTAAGGCTAGCCTTGTCCAGCCTTTTGGGTTTATCGAAAGGGCACCAGTATCACCCCGAAAGTAAAAGAGTTACTACACTGCCTAGCTTGGGAGGCAGGAACAGTGGCCCTTTGTGTGGGCGCTGATTCTTTGTACATATCACAGCGTCACTTTGTGTCGGGGCACTGTTCCAGTTTGGTGCATATGCATCTTATTATCTGTGAAAATAAAGCTTGTCTTCGGAGTGGTGAAACTCCTGGTGACAGGAACACATTGTTTGTAACATGCTGAACACACCAGGTTTACTTGCTGTTAAATAATGAGATTGTGCTGGATTTAGCGACTGTTCACAGCAGGCATGTTCACTGTGTGCTGAGCATGATGGGAGCTGGGAGATTCAGTCACAACCTCCCTCTCTAGGGTCAAGGTTTTTGGAGCGGCAGTTCCATCTGAGAACACTTTTTAAATTTTGGAATAAACAGAGCTTTCATTGAATTTATTTATTTTTTGTTATAGTCTTATTTGTAGACTTATTTTTATTTAGACATAGTTTAGTGCTGAGTATGAAACTCAGGGTCTCACATACACTAAGCAGTCAGTCACACCTTCAGTTTCTGTATGCCAATGATACAGGGTTAATGTTACAGTAACGATGCTAACTGAGTTTCACTGGATTTTTGAAGGAAGAAGGGAGGATTGAATTCAACTTGGGAGCCTAATGGTGGCATCAGAGTGATAGAAAACAAATGACCGATTTGTATTTGTTACTTTCTTTCACCTGATTATCTTGTGAGTGTTAAATGTAAAGTCCTTTCACGTGGACGAACTCACACTATCTTTGCAGCATTGTGGGAGAGGCACGCCATATAAACATACACAGGTAAATGACACTGAAGAACCCACATGAAGACACAGGTTTTCACTTTTCAAAGAGAATTGTGGATCTCTCAGTATGGGTAGAGAAGCAACAGAGGGAGAAAGAGAAATCGGTGGAGGGGGAGGCTAAGAGTCGCTCATTCAGCCTTGGTTTTCTCTTGAGTTTTGGCAAGAATGATTTACCTAATCATCTTGACTCAGAAGACTTCTAGTGTCAGCCAGCAATCTTTCATTACTTGTCTTCTAGTGGCCTTTCCTGGGCCTCTTCCTTGTCCATCAATCTATTGGCATTCTGTCTGAATCAATAGCTGGAAGAGGGCTGTACTTTCGATGTGCAAGCAGAGAATAGTCTACCCGGGATGAAAGATGGAGAGCTATAGTGGAATAGAATGGAGAGATGAGATTCTAGACCCATCTTATTTTCATCATGGCCTAGAGACTCTGATATAGAGGTAGAGATGAGAGTGTCTCAGGAAAGTGCATTACTGTGCAGCATTTTATAATTGTGCCTTCCCTTCTTTCTGCCAGTGTTTATTGCTGGATACATTGCAAGGCACTTGGGGAAGCACAACACAAGGCACAAAGCCTGTTCTTATGATGCATAGTGGAAGAGATGCCTTTCAAGCAACAGTACAGTTCAAAGTGAGACACCTGTTGTTGGTCCTGGCCCCATCAACCCCTGCCCTTAAACAGCACCTGACCACTAAATGATGGCAGGCTGTTCCTCCTTCCCAGAGTGCACCTGAGTATACCTTCTCGCATTCTGGAATGCATCTGAGTACACATCCCTCCTTTGTACAATGCACCTGAATATGCCTTCCTTCTTCCTAGAGTGCATCTGTGTTCCTATCCCACCTTTCCGCACATGCACCTGGGTATTCATTTCAGCTGAGACAATTCTCCTGGCCAATTGAGTACTGCCACCCAGATCCTGCCTCCCCTCTTTGAATCCACAAAATGGTAGTGCACACACTGGCCCGTTGCTGTCTCTGTCCTGTTCAGAGGCAAATTTCTGGTTCCTCAGGGTTCTAAACCCACTTTGGGGTGAGTGCTTGGTTCTAGTGTGTTGTGTGCCGACCCTGAGGCCTTCCTAGGTTCCATGACTCAGATCAATCTGATCCAGTTCTCACACTTTCTGGACCATCCAGAGCCTGTTCTCTTCATTCAACATTGGATAATTAGTGAGTTTTCCCTTACCAATGATGCTAAACACTCCCTAGGACATCCAGTGACCACTGTTGATCGTCTGGCATCTCAGCTCTATCATGTGGGTTGGGAAGAGTGCACTTGGCCACACAGACTCCTCCAGACTCCGCCAGATGGCCTTTTAGGCATATTTTGTTGGGAACTGTAAGTGTTACAGCTCGGTTCCAGCTGGTACAAGGTTTTCCCAATGTAAGTGTAACAACTCTACTCCAGGGAAAGGCTTCCCCAATGCAAGTATTGCAGCTCTGAGGGAAAGGTATCCTGGCCTTCTGGAGCCAAGGAATACCACAAAGTCACACCTCACAACAAACCTCACACAAGAGATTTATAGGGAGGGAAAAACCCAGGAGGGTGGCTGCCTCTATTTGGGTGAGAAGCATCAGGAACTGAGCAGAAAGAAGGTGGAGTTTATATAGCATTTCTTGGGGGACTAAACATTTCCAGGGTGGCCTTGGGTTTGAGGGATTATGTGGCATGATCTTGGGGCAAGCTCAGGAATTACTTTCTTAAGGAGCAATGTTTTTTTTCCCTTGGCCCTGGTCTCTGGCTTGGAGTCAGTGTGTTCTTTCCTTGGCTCTGGTCTTGGGATCAAGTCAAGGTCAGGGTGCTTTCCTTTGGCCCTTTAACCCTACAGCGTTCCTTCCTGATTAATCCTTATAGATGCATCAACTGCATTTTGCCTCCTCAAAGTCCTGTTGACAGTCACTGGACTTTTCCTGGATATTCTGTCTTCCTTCTACTGAAAGAGTTGAAGGGATGCCCCCTCTTTCCATGACTTCCTCCTTGGTATCCAGGTTCCCTTTCCCTGATTGTCTTAGGGCCACCTTTGACTTTGAACTTGGCCCCTGATCACCTCTATCGACGGAAACTGCCCCCTCCATCCCAACCTGTTCACTTCTGGGGTATTTCCTGAAGAATGTCAAGTGAATCCAAGTAGACATTAAACCCTTTAGACTGGTGCATCCTTGCACTCAAGAATGACCCTTATATCCCCTAGATAATCAAATCAAATGGCCACCTGACAGCTCCTATCCTGATGGGTTTACACTTTCTGAGTGCACAGAATGGAAGGAGATTCCCCGTGTGTAAATCCCCGGGTCTCTGCCGTCTCCTACCTCCATTCCAAGATTTCTCTTTGTACTTTCTGTACCCTGTCTCACGTTTTGCTGGCTATCAAACCCTCTGCTCCCCTATATTCCAAACCTTCAACCTTTGATCCCACAAGTGAACCCCCTCCCTACTCCATCCTCTTCCTTCTCATCAGGCACCTTCCCCCCAGTCCCCTGCCTCTTCCACTCTCCTCTCCCCCATCAGCTTGGAGTTCACCAGGGTTGGAAGGATTGGCCTCCATATCCCCACTTACCCCTCCCCTCGTTCTCTGCTCAATTCACTCCACCTCTAGTAAGTCCCCACATACTCATACCCTCCCCACCTCACCCCGCCTCAGTAATCAACAGCCCCATTCGTATCTACTGACATTTGCCCATAGCGAACTTCCCCAGGTTGAAAAACACCTGGGGTCGTTTACCTCAGTCTCTACCACCTTCACCAAAGTTTCAGTATCTTACCCACTCTTATGATCTTATCTTTCACAACATTTATATCATTCTTTTTTTTAATAATTTATCTTTTATTTCTTCAAGTTACATCTCAATCACAATCCCCTCCCTACTCCCCCCTCCAGTCCCACCCTTCCACCCTCCTCCCCCTCAACCCCCCCATCCTCTTCCCTTCTTTTTTTTTTTTAGCTTAAGGTATTTCTTTTTTCCCCCCAACAGCTCTCCCTTTCAGTCCAAAAAATGGTTCTTTTTCTTATAACTATAAATACAATACAAAACAACAGAAATAAATAGGCCACAATTATAAGAGTTATATGGCTTAGCATACATTCCCAATGTCCAGTCCATATGTATTTGGCACCTGACTTTAACATTCTACTATCTAACCATCTCCATGTGTTTAAAGTTCTATATCTAACTCAGCTTTCATACTAACTTGCCTCATAATTTTAAAAATATCTTCTTAGATCCAGAACGCCCTCTTGATTCCTAAACAACTCAAAATTTAACTATGAGACTCTAGCTATCTATTCTTCAACCACCTCAGAGACCTGAGAGGGATAAATATATCTGATTATATAGGAAGTGCAGGGCCTGCAGTTTCCAAAACTAAAAAATGACATACCAGTGGCTGCCTGGACAGTTCCCATTTTCTCTCCATCCATTACAGCATCAATCTTCAGCCATTTGGCCCCCTATTCTACTCCAAGTAGAAGATGAGCATCGAAGAATCTCCAGTGGGAGTTGATTGAATTGGTGGTAAGCCGTTCTCTTGGCAAGAAAAACCCCTTGCTTCAACTGTAGACAGACTTCTGTCCACAAAGGACAAAACTTGGAAGCAGATAAGTTGACAGCCTAGCTCTGCCAAGACAGGGTAGGTAAGTCCTTCATAATTCCTGCTCTACAATCAATGTCTGTCATTTATACCATTCTTACTAACCGGCTTCTGCCTGAGGCATGCAGATGTGTCTGGAAAAGCTCATGACAATGAAGACCAGATGCACTAAACTGATAACACCTACCCTATTGGAGCCTAGTGGTTCCCTGTCACAGACCCTGAATGGGACTACAATGATAAAAACCACTGCAGGGCTAGGGACTGCTTTGTCACTTGTCTTCTTTCTGTACTCAGGGGAGCTGCCCTTAAGGCAATTAGTTGTCAAAAACTCAAGGACATAATCCAGGATAAGTTCAAAATGTCTTTCTGAGTTCTTCAGTGCCTCACTAAGGCCTTACTACAATACACAAATCTTGACCTGACACCTCAGATGGCCAATGACTCCTCATGACTTACTCTTTCCCCCAGTCCTATTCATACATAAGAGGCAAGCTCAAACACCTGAACCACAGGCCACTTAGACCCCAGGCCAATGTCTCTGCCCAGGCCTTTAAGGTATTTTATAGTCGGGATGATTGTAGCCAAAGACACAGGTAACAACTCCTAGCCAAGGCTCTCTAATCACCTGGTGTTAGGTTGTACCTGCAAGTGGGTGTTGGATAACACCAAAAAAAAAAAAAAGATGTTGTTGGGTCCCACCAAGGAGGGCTACCAGGCCCTTTCTTTAAATGTGATAAAGAAGGTCACCTAGCTTGCCCAAACTCTCACCAGCCTATTCACCCTGCCCCAAATGCAGACAGGAAGGCAATTGGGCTTCAGACTGCTCCTAGAGCATTCCTCATCTTGGATCATCTGATCCCACTTCATTCCCTCCCTAAATCTGCTGGTCTTTGTGGCTGAAGACTGATGGGGCCCCAGGCTCTTCTACTGACCTGACCAAATCCATACCAATAACCAACCAAGAGCCTAGAGCCTCACCTCCTTCCTTCTGGATACAGGAATCACTTTTTTGGTCCTGAGGGAATATTGGGGTCCCTCCCTTTCATCTTCCCTTGTCCCTTTGGGGTAATAAATCTCCTTTGTGCTGAGTGTCTGATGTCCATGTGTGTTTTGTGCTGATTCCAAGGTCTAAGCTGGGAGATGGCTTCCTGGGAGAGGAGAAGTTCAAAACAAGAGCTGAGTCAGAAGTAAGTTACTCAGGGCAGGGGATAAAAGGTGCCCCGAGGAGGCAGAGTGTACATGACCCCATTCAGTGAGAGTGCTGCCCTTAAACAACTGAGGGGAAGAAGTCAGAGCTAGGGTTCAAGTTCATTCTTGTAAACTTTACAAAAGCACTTGGCCTTCATTCGTATGAAGTAAAGAATTGTTAGCAGGTGTATTAGCTACTTGTAGTGTTGCCGTGACAAAATATCCATGACCAAGGCAACTTAAGGAAAAAAGGGTTGATTTGGGCTCACCAAGGTTTCAGCCTATCATGATGGGGAAGGCATGGAAGCAGGAGCCTAAGGCCGCTGTATAGGAAGGTGGGACTTCCTGACACAGAAAGAGGAACCCTGGGTTTTACACAAAGGAATCTCTTTTTCCGCCAGGAGACACGGAAGCAGACAGACATATCTGAGAGCTCTGCAAAGGTACAGCAGGCCACATGGCTGTTTGGGATTAGGTGGTTCAGGTTAATTTAGATTATCTAGTTGAGAGTCTGCCCAGCTAAGGGATAAGCGTTGAAACATTAAAAGGTCTTGGAGCATTTAATTATTGGGGAAAGGGCTGTGGAGGCCTATAGGCCACCAGTCAAAGCAATCCAGGCCCATCAGCCTCCCACCAAGCCCAGGCAGCTGTCCCTCCAGGCCATTGGCAATTCCACTAGTATAATATAACAATTTATTGTTATTAATAAATATCCTGAAACTGCCCTACCAGGCCTATAGGCTTCTAAGGCAAGTCAGGCCTGCCAATCTCCTGTCAGGCTGCCGGCTGCTCCACTGGCCTAATATAACAACTTACCATTATTAATGAAGATATTAGTTAACAGAGTTTAGGTTGCAGGTGGTGAAGGCCTCCCTTGGTCCAGGGCTTTTTCCCCAGGACAAGTCAGGCCACCAGTTAAGATGGGCCAGGCCTGCCTGCCTCCTGCCAGCCTGCTAGCTGCTCCACCAGCCTAATCTTATAGTTTATACTTATTAATAAATACAACTGATAACTAAATTGCAGTTTCAGGTACTCCTCACCTTAGAGTGGACTTCAAATTAACCTTATTGAGATAATCCTTCACAGAGACTCCCAGATTCTTGTTTCCATGACAATTCTAGATCAGGTCAAGTTGACAATGAAGGTGAACTATCACAGAAGGTAGAAGCAGGATTCAGGATGACCAGAATCATATTTGAGAGGGTTTCCTTTGACTGCCACATGGAAAACAGATTGGAGGTGGGTATGGGCATAAAGTTATTGTATAATTCAAATGCTGGTTCTGTATCCCCAATATCTGGTTGCAATTCTTGTTCTGAGAATCACCTGTTTCAATATTGTGTGAACATTGCTCTCCAATTATCTCTTGATGTGCCAATAAACCAGCTTACAGCCAATTTCTGAGAAGTGGAGAGAATAGGCTCTACTTCCTGCACTCCAGGGGAGGAGGACTTAGAGGATATAGGAGATTTAGCCACAGGCAGAGGTGGAGGAGACATCAAGAGAGAGGAACTAAAGAAGGAAAGCCACAAAGTGCAAGTATCTCTGGCATTATGCTGGGAGGAAACCCAGTTAGCCTAGGGGGGTAAGAATAGAGTAATAGCTGCTCAGTTACTGTGTCATGAAGCTTATTTAAGAAATAATATAATAGAATCTCAATTATTTGGGTGATAGCTGGGTTAAGAGAGAAACTGAGAAACAAACACAATTATGTAAATTTACTCTAGAAGGTGAGAAAGACTGGAGAAAAGAAAGCAACTAAAAAGCCTTTGTGCCAGTCCATATGAGAAAAGAGAATAACTTGAACCATGTTGTTGCAGAGCAAATAGAAGCACATGAGAATATTTCAGAGATGCATCTTAATGGACTGATGCTTCTTGGGAAGTGCAAAGTCAAATGGTTACCAGACCTTGGGACCAGCCCAGGTGCAAAGGGCAAGATCTGGGAGTAAGAATGAACGTGGTGATGCTGAGTGCCTTTGGGTCTCAAAGATGCATCTGAAACTGATGTACCAAGTAGATGCCTACTGTAAGCTGAATTATATTCTCTCAAACTTGTATAACTGACGTCCAGTCCCCGTGAGTAGGCCTGTATCTGGAAAACTTCTAAAGAGTGATTAAGATGAATTAAATTGGGCTTTCAGATGGGCCTTAACCCAATTGCTGTTCTTGCAAGTGAGGAAAATTTAGACACACAGACACTGAGACTTGTGCAAAAAGATGAAAGACCACTGAAGACACACAGGCCTCAGATTCATTCTAGATTAGGAACAGATTCACTGTTCAAGTGAGGGAATAACTTTAAGAGTCCAGACTTGAAAACTTCAGAGGGGTGTGCCCTCAGCACTGGGGGGTGTGTCCTCAGCACTGGGGGGGGGGGCCCTCAGCACAGGGGGGGGGGGTGTCCTAAGCACGGGGGGGCGTGCCCTCAACACTGGGGGGCGTGTCCTCAGCGCTGGGGTTGTGTGTACTCAGCACTGGTGGGGTGTGTCCTCAGCACTAGGGGGTGTGTATCCTCAGCACTTGTGGGGGGTGTCCTCAGCACTGGTCAAAATGACCCTTGTTGAAGAGGAGACTGAGCTGAGACCAGGTGCACATTGAGGGAGGTATGCACTGGGATTGTGGGGCCAGGAACTGCCTCGGGGTGTTTCTATTTTATGAATGTTGAGAGATCAGTCTGTGTTCTGCATTAAGTTACTACAAAGTAGTGCCCTTGGCTTCTGTGGCCTCCACTATGTCTTCCTTGGTCCTGCAGCTCAATTTTGACCTGCAGCTGACTCAAAGCAGCAGTTCCTCAGGGAAACTTGAGTTGATGTTAGTAATTAAGATTGGACTAAAAGTATCTGTGTTTGCCTTTGTCAGAGCTATGAGTACTGCCAGTGAAACCCCTGTACCTTGTGAATTTATCATTACTCTATAAATTCTAATGTTGCAGAAACACACAAACATGTTGTCTATGTTTCTGACATAACACACTCATGACAGACAGCATGAGAAGGCATCTTGGAGAGGAGTTGATAGAGAAAACTCTGGCATCTCTCTTTCTTCATAGAAAGTGAGGCTATGGGAGGGCCGTCCTATTGCAGATTTGATGAGTACAAGTTCTGCATGCTATGGAAGGAACACAGACCCTGCCGCAAGCCAGGTCATTGTCCAGTTGAAAATCTGATGATTAAAATGGTCTTATTTATATAGCAGAGGAATCTGGGGACTATGAAGGAGTCAAGATTCAGCACAAAACTACAGAACTTAAAAGTGCTCCAGGCAAGATTTAAGTTTGGACACCTTAGAGCCTTAACCCATTGACCCCAGCATGCTGCCCTCCTGGACCTGGATTGGAATGAGTTAGTGAGTGCCTTAGGCAAGTTATTAATTTGTCCATCCTCAGACCTATAGGTTTTAAATCTTATTTTGGCTTGCTTGGAGAAGGGGTTGAGCCCAGTATGGAGGGGAAAGAACAAAAAGGACCCCTTCATCCAAAATCTGTGGTCATCCTAGCACAGTCAGAGACCTGACACTCATGACCCTCTCCTTGAGAAGCAGGTGCAAGATCACCTCTGCAATCCCCAGTCTGTGGTGGGTTGGAGGGGTATCCCCACATCTTCCTTGTTTGAAAGGAAGCTTCAGAACCATTTATGTATAAGTCCAACCAGACACTCAGTGGAAAGACACCCCCACACTGCCAGAGCAATGGTTTTCATCTGAGGTGTACTTTTCTGTGTTTCAGAAATATTCGGAGGTGAGTAGCATTTGCAGCCTATCCAGAAAATTTACAGTATCCTAGGAAAGTTACAGAAAATTCCTTCCTTCTCTCTCTCTCTCTCTCTCTCTCTCTCTCTCTCTCTCTCCCTCTCTCTCTGCTATGTTTCCTTGGAA
Source organism: Lophiomys imhausi (assembly GCA_907164525.1). Taxonomy (NCBI): domain Eukaryota; kingdom Metazoa; phylum Chordata; class Mammalia; order Rodentia; family Muridae; genus Lophiomys; species Lophiomys imhausi. Next base: position 2,915,946 of record CAJQZJ010031840.1, read on the forward strand.
GTTTTAGTGCCTCTGTGACAGTTTAGCTTCATAGATGAATGTCCTGAGCAGTTGTCTGGCTGAATCACCCCAAAGTCAAGTCTGGTCATACTATGTCTTAGTTTCACATAGGGTATCAAATGATAGGCCCGACTTGTTTTATGAATGTGGGCAAGTCACTGCTAAAATTTTGCAATGCCTTACTCTCCAAGGACCCATCAAAGCTTCTGTAATTGTACTTCTATGAGTGACTCATGGTTTGTCAAACCTCAGGGCTTTTATCATGGGAAGTACTGAAAATATGTTAGCAAAATTAGATGAATGTATGAATGGGAATTATTTTAAAATAGAGATAAATAGCCGATTAAAAATACAATAACAAAAGTGCTACTAAAGGGGTAGTAAAGTGAGAAAAATAATAAAATGGGGGAAAAGGGAAACAAAAAAAATAAAGTTTTAGAGCAGTTTCCTTCTGGGACCTCAGGAACTAGAGACTGCCGGGGTGGGGAGGGTCAGTTGAACCTAAGACTCTGTCCTTCGGTTTTTTAGTCTGATAAGTGTCCTTTTCCATCTGAGCTGTCTTCACCTTGGAAGGAAGCTTTTATCTGTGTACAGGGGCCTCTGATGGCCACACTTAGCATTGCAGTCTGTGTGCTGGGCAGAGAGTCTCCAGATTGTACCCTCTGTCTGGGACACTTGTGTTGTGGGTGCAGGATGCCATGGTAATGCTGACCTCTGGGAAGATGGAAGAACTGTCCTTGTACTTTTAGACCCTCTCAGTATTAATCCCTGTGCTGGAGGGAGGTAGCTGGGATGCCCAGTGCAGCTTTACAGTTCTTAGACGCTGTAGCAGTTAAGGGCAGATGGCTGGCTCCAGAGGTTGATCCACACACTGGCCCCCTGTCAAGGCATACATGTCAGATGCCAGAGCTATTCTCAGCAGATGCATCTGCTCCTAGGCACCAAGGATGGGACTGTCCTTCCTGTGAACTTTCTAGTGGAGGAGAACCTCCTTGTAACTTGCATCCAGTCTCATTCCTCTCTATAGCTGCCTCCTAAGGATAGCCCTCACGTTGGGGCTCTAGCAGGCTAAATTCAAACTCCCAGACTCATGGTCCCCATACTCAAGAGCCAGGCATCTCAGTTTTAAATCATAGCTGCCCAGCTGCTGCCCTGGAGTCATATGGAGTGACAGAAGGCATTTCTCTCTACTGTCGATCCATCTGTCAGAAGGGTCCCTGTGCCATCTAAACCTGCCCGTGGCTCTGAGGCTTGGGACGGCCCTGGGGTTGTCCTGAGGTTAAGACTGCCAGACTGTTTTTAGCAGGATTCCCTGCCTTGCACTTTAGATGTGGATTTGTTTAGGGTCCCCAGGAGATGAAGGGTGTGGCTGTGCTCAGCTGCCTTTCAATGTGTCACCATTCTTTTCTTGGTATTTTTTTAGGTGTTCTCTTTCTAGTTTTGTGAATTTCAAAGCCCTTACACTTTCGTTCTTTGGCCGAGACTCTGTTCCTTCTTAAACCAACTTTTTCTCCTCAACTGGGTCACATGGAGGCAGTTACTCCTCAGTCCTCTTAACTCTGAGTTATTTATTTATATTCATGTGGACTCATGGGATTTCACTGCTTTATTGGAGTCAAAGTAAAATACTGCTTTATTATTTTATTGGGTCACAATTCCCTCTGACAAATTACCTACAAGATTGTTACACACACACACACACGTATGAAAGAGTGTTTTTTTTTCAGGTTTTGACTTGACCTAAAAGACTCCAATTTACAAGCAGCTTTTGACTCTATTTTGAGTGTAAACACCGAGGCAGGATGATTCTGTACCTTGTTGGGCACGTAAGCAATGCCATCTGCTCAGTTCCTCCCACACAACATAGACTGAAAAGATTTATTCCTAAAAGTAAAAAAGGTGCCACCCTATACACTTAAATCAATCAAGTGAAATGGGACAGTGTGAGCACACCAGTGTATTAAAGCCATATCAGGAAAACAAAGCCCTTGGCCTTATTGAATGCACCAGCCTGAGGAAAGGGCACCACAGCTCCACCTGAACCCATTAAGGAAGAGGGCACCAAATACCGTGGCGGCGATGGCCTCTGTCTGTCTCTCATCCCAGCATGTCCATCAAGGTGCCAGAAGACAGAGAGCTCACTACTATCCCGAGGGCTTCAGATTGGCGTCATGTCCACTCTTGATGTGGCCAAGTTGAGTCACTGCCTGTTCACCTACCAAGCATCTGCCAGACCTGGCCTTGCTTTGCAGAGATGCCCTTTGAATTTCTGTCAGGTTCCTGCCTGCCTAGTGAGTTAGGCCTCCCTGGAATTCTGCTGCCAGTCTATTTAACCCTTTATAGCTACATAGCCATTCTCACCCTACATCTGCAGTTCTGACACAGCACACTCTCAAAGATGGATAATTGCCATCTCCATGTTTCCTTTGATTAGGTCTCTGTCCGTATTGCCACCCTTTAGGACCTAGGAGTCACCCTGAAGTTGAAATCCATCTGTGTCTTAAGGTCAGTTTTGGGCGTGTGTATAGAATGGGAAATCTGGAAATCCCAGGTGCTGGCTCCTTTCAGTAGTCCTTTCCTAGGAGCTCAGTCCATCCAGTTCCTGAGTCACCTGTGATGGGGGCAGGGTGGGATCCAGAGGCAGACGCTGGAGTAGACCTAGGTGTGGCTCAGTCGGGACCATTTGCCCTGGTTTTCAACACCTTTCCATCTCTTGCCTAATGCTTCATGAAATAAGATAGGGACTGAAATATTGATGGCTGTGTTTTCTAATTGCCTGGTTCATTTAGATGGGACCAGCCACAGGCCCACAAATCTCACAGTTCTGTGTGAACACATTCTGGTTTCAAGATTTATCCCATTTAATGAAAGCTGGACCAAGGAGGGCTTTGTGTTATGGGCACGCAGACACTTCCTTGACTGCAGTGACAGTATATTGGCAGGAATGTTTGACTTCTATTTTTTGTTTATGTGTATTCTTGTATGTTTCTCTGTGTACATACTGCACATGTGTGTGTATGTGTGTGATGTGTGTGTGTGTGATGTGTGTGTGTGTGATGTGTGTGTGTGTGTGTTTGTGTGTGTGTGTGTGTGTGTGTGTGTGTGTGTGCATGAACCCAAGGAGGTCAGAAGAGGGTGCTGGATCACCTGAAGCTGGAGTTATAGACAGTTGTGAGCTAGTGAATGTGTTAGTTCTCCAGTAGGAAGCTCTCTTAACTGTTAAACCATCTCTCCAGTCATCTCCTTTTTTTCATACAGAGTTCCAGGCTGTAGAACCTTAGTTTATGATCCCAGGAGAAAATCCTCGCTGGCCGGTCACAGTGACAAAGGCTTGCTTATGTCCGTTGCATTTACTTTCCTCTGTTAATGTCTCTGAAGTTGATCTGTCTGAAGCTGATCTGAAAGTGGAGGCTGCAACAGCATACACACATCAGCCACCAAATGATCCAACAAGCCATTAGATCAAAGAAGTCTCATCTTGTGCCACCTGAAGCAGTGCTACCACTAGGGGTCAGGCCATGTCCTGACATAGGAGGGACTGTTAATGGAGAAAAGAGGAGTAGAGATGGATGCTGTTCCTGGCTAGGGTGCAGACGCAGCCATCCTAAGGTTTCTGTATGTATTTTTATTTTTCTGGCTTAAATGCTAATTCTCCAAAATGAATCAGAGTCCATTTGCCTGTCATTTTTTTTTGTTGCAGTTCTCTTTCTGCTAATTTGAGCTATCACTAATCTCTCAATTACCAGCCCTGTCATGTGGCCTTTCCTAGTGGAGAGAGGTTGCAGAGACCTCTGTCTTCTCTGTTTCCTACACTGCTTTTATTTTATACAGATGACTCTTGGATAAGATAAAACAGGATAAACGAAGGAAGAACTGGAGAGGAAAGGAAGGAGGATGAGAAAGAAGGTCCCGTGTCCCTTCCTGAGATGGAGGAATAAGAGCCCCAACACCTTAGAGCCCCACCTCAAGCTTCTCCCCTTCACATTTGAAGAAACATCAGATTATACCTGGAATATTGATCCCCTGTGCTCTTGTGCCCATGACATACTCTACTAGTCAATATCCCTCTTTCCTCTTGAGCCATCATCAGCCACAGTGCTCCTCAACCCACACTTCAAATAGTCACCATCAGTTTGCCACCATTTCAGATTAGGAACACCTAGATGTCAAACCCAGGTCATGATGAGCTGAATAGTCACCTGTCCTGCTTCTGTGTTAGTGTTAATGATTTGTAATTTAGCAATCCCCAGAAGGTTCTGAAGGATATTTCTTTCTTTTTAAAATATATCTTTTTTGTTGTTGTTGTTGTTTTTCGAGACATGGTCTCTCTGTGTATCCTTGGCTATCCTGTCCTTGACTTTACTTTGTAGACCAGGCTATCCTTGAACTCACAGAGATCCACATGCCTCTGCTCCTGAGTGCTGGGATTAAAAGTATGCACCATCACGCCCAGGAATTAGACAGCTGTGAATTGCCATGTGGGTGCTGGGATTTGAACCCTGGTCCTTTGGAAGAGCAGCCAGTGCTCTCAACTGCTGAGCCATCTCTCCAGCCCCAAACAGTCTTTCCTAACATACAGCTAATGTGTAATTATGTAGTGGCCAAAGCATGATCTTCTCTCAGACACTGGTAACCACTACAGAAGGTTTTGCTGGTCATTTCAACCCCTCCATTTCTTTTTTCTCGTGAGGATAGGGTTTGTCCAGTTCCTAAGATACCAACTGAAGCTCATTAACAAGTTAGATAAATGACCTTAATAACATCCAGGAATGCAAAATTAGATGATACTTTCCTTGAGTGACAAAAGTTAGACCAACAACATACACAACCATGCAGTTTGGTAAAACAGGCCTCTTTGTACACTGTAGCTCAGACTCAGTTATTGCTATCTTAGAAACGAGAGTATAACAAACAGTATATGTTGCAATGAAAGAAGTGTGTAGTCATTTCCTCCCTTTGCTTTCCATCTTCCAAACCCTCCCTCGAAACCCAAAATTCATTGCTTTCAAATTTGTGGTGTGTCTTTTTCCTTTAATTGTTGTTATATACATATGTGTGTATATTTCTCTCTCTCTCTCTCTCTCTCTCTCTCTCTCTCTCTCTCTCTGTGTATGTGTTCCTAAACACATACATACAACCTAATAAGTTTGTATAATGTTACTTGTATATACATATGACTTCAGGGCTGACCATTGGTTTTGGATAACCTATTGGTTTGTTGTATTCTTCCCTGGGGAAGACTATTTCTTCTTCTCTCAGCATTTCTTAGTTGCTGGTAGTTCTTTGTGTAGGGTTGAGCCCTCCTGACTCTTGCCCAGTTGTTTTTGAGGTAAAATGAAGTTGACACATGATTGAATGTCCATCAGTGGTATATATTTTGATGTAAGCATACGTTGGCATAGTTATAAATTTAATTTCAACTCAGGTGAATTAGATCTATATGAATTGTTCTAGAAGATATCTATTTTCATTTTCATGGAATGAAAAAAGTAAATTATACTGTTAAACATAATATAGGCAAGTTTTTATAAGGACACAATATTCTAGCACTTTCTATAGGGACAAATGCTTACTCATAACAGGGTGAAGAAAATGGGGTACAACACTCACTGGACATTTGCCTATTGGGAGTGTGGTAAGAGGTATGGATGTGTTTCAGGGGTAAGAGTATTAGTAACTTTTTATCTATTGCATTTTAAACATAAAGTTCAAGTTAATACATTTAGAATCTGACAAAGGCAATTAAGAAACATGGTTCCTAACCTAAGACTTTGACCGAGGCCTCAGCACTGGTTGATATCCAAGCATGGGCTTTTCCCAGGTCTGCTGAGTCCTTGAGTTCATGTCCCCCACTCACACACTGCTGTCTAGGGAGAAGTGTAGCTGGAAGATCTCATTTCTGCTTCTTGCATTTGATGCCCCCACTGTAGGAGGTTAGATAAATTAGATTTAGAAAATATATAGGAGTTTCTGATACTGTCTCTTAATTCAGGGCCTGAAGAGCATTATCAGCATGAAGTCAGGAAAAACAGGAAAGACTTAATAGACTGAAAAACAAGGTTGAAGTCAGGAAAAACAGGAAAGACTCAATAGACTTGAAGAAACAAAGTATCTGGCCTGACATTGTTTTCAGCTGCTAAGTGGGCGGAGCCCAAATTAAGCTGAAACAGAGTTCCTCCTATTTAAGGACAGTGCATGGAGCCCAGAAAGAGGCCCCTGATGCTAGAGAGCTCCGAGAGTCCTGCTGAAAAAAGGGCTGGCCATTGATGGCCAGCTCTCTCCCTGAAGCAGAAAGAAGCCGGTGAGCAAAGAAAGCCTGAGCAAGACACCAAAAGACCAAGGACTGGACCCTGTGGCTCAGCTTTTGCCTGGAGGGGTTTGATCTGTCCGATCAGTGGCCTAGGGGAAACTGTGCCTGGCTTTAAGGACTGAGGCAGAGCAGCTGAGTTACTGATTCAAAAGAAGTAAGTTGGCCTGCAGACGGCTGGGGTCTCCCACAGAGAAGAAAGCATGAAGCCTTATTTAAGGTGAGACTGCAATAACCAACTTACCCTGACGAACCTGCATCTGAGAGATCCAGAAAAAGGACTGCTAAGTGCGTTAAAGAATCTACGACAAAGACTGTGTTCCTGACGACTGAGGACCTGCCCCAGAAACTATATCATTCTAAAAGGTTATGAAAGTAGTTGTTATAATTATCAATAGGTTTAGTGGATAGGTTAAAGGGGTTGTAGGTATTTATAGGATTAATAGTTAAGAAATTGTTGGTGTTTAAGAAATTGTTGGTGTTTAAGAAATTGTTGGTGTTTGTTATAAGTGAATTTAGTAATAAATAAATGAGTGTTGAATAGTAATTTAAAAGTTCGGTTTCACCCCACCTTGCCCTTCCCTCGCCATTTATAACCAGCCTAAGTGAGCAAAGCTATTAATTGCAGCCAAATCCTCTGTGTTCATGCCCAGGCAGTTTTCTTTTTCCTAAATCAGTTCATTTCCATGGCTGGGTTAGCTAGTGGGTGGTAATCCCTAGAGTTCAAAGGACTAAGGAGCTGGCTGAAGATTTACTTATGTTCTCATAGTCCAGCTCAGACTTCTTGATATGACAGTTTTTCTGAAGCTGGCATTTGATTTCATTTCTTATTTGTCATAAAAACCATCATGTCCTTGGGGTTGTAAAAAAAATATAATATCACCTGTGACCTTCTTTTCATGCCACATGCTCTCCAGTGGTTTTATGGAACTTGCACAGTTTAATATGGGATTTGCTAGGCCTTCATTGGGCTGAAGTCAACCTGTGGAGCCTTTTGAATAGCTCGTTGTGCCATCCATCAAATTGAATGCAGTGCTGAATCCTCTTAACTTGTTTTTTTTTTTTTTTTATTCTGGGGGAATTACATTTTTCTTTCTTTCTTTTTCTTTTTTTGGCTTCTATTAACTGTTTGGAAACACAGGCACAAAGTATGGGTCTGGGCCTCAACAACTTTGAGCTGTATGGCAGGCAGAATATTAAACTCCCCAAGGCTAAATCCTAGTCCCAGAAACCTGTGAGTACCTTACCACGCTTGACAAAAGCAAATGGCAGGTATGATCCATTTAAAGATTTGAGGTGAAAACCACAAGGACATATCCTCATCTATGTTCATGGCAGCCTTATTTGTAATTGCTAGAAACTGGAAAAAACTCAGATGTCCCTCAACTGACGAATGGATTAAAAAAATGTGGTACCTTTACACAATGGAATACTCTTCCGCTATCAAAAACAAAGTAATCATGCAATTCACAGCCATTAAGTTCCTGGATGGAACTAGGAAAGCTCATCCTGAGTGAGCTAACCCAGACTCAGAAAGATACACATGGCATCTACTCACTTACAATTGGATTTTAGCAATATAGTACAGGATAACTATCCTACAACCAATACACTAAAAGGATCAGGGAAATAGACTTTGTTACCTATTAAGGGGACAATTTGCCCTGGGAGTGCCACCATGTTGGCCCCCAGTGCAAGAGGAAGCTTTTAGCCCGCATATGACTGTTGAACTGAGAGGGGCTGATATGTAGAGACACTGCACATTGGAGGAGTGGGAAGGGTGGGAGAGGGAGGAGAGGGTGAGAGGGTGGAACTGGGAGGGGTAGAATGAGGGCACTGTGATGGAGATGTAACTTGAAGCAATAAATAAATAAACAAACAAACAAAAATTTGAGGTGAACCATTCATTACTGGGGTGGGGCCACTCTCCTTCCACAGGTCTTTAGAAGAAGAGACCCTTTCCTGAGGGTAGTAAGATCTAAGAACAACAGTTAGATATTGCCAGCCAGAGTTGTGAGGAAAGGGCTGCAGGCTACTCCAGAACACAGGAAATGGAAAGGAAGGGAGGGGAGGGGTTTCACCCTTGAGCCTCCAGAAGAAATGCAGCACTGCCTACATCTTGATCACAATGCTGTGAGACCTGTGTTGGACTTTCAAAGTCAGAGTGAACCAGATGTGCTACAGTGAAGAGTCTGGCTCCATTCCCCACTTCTCATTTCTCATGTTTCCTTCCCGTCAAAGATGCTATCAGCAGTGCCTGGGAGAAGTCAGCTTCCTTTATTGCAGCCAGAGGAAGGGAAGGAAACCTGTCTTTCAACCATGAAAAAAGGCATTCTTTGAAGTCTGACTAGGCCAAGTTAGACTGTATGCTCATCTCTGGACCAGCCCTGGGAAGCTCAACTAACTGGTGGTTTAAGCTGGGTTCCTGAGGCAGATCTTGTCTGGAAATAAAGATGGCTTTGATATACCATACACAGGGAGGAAAGGAAACCCAACGGAGGGTTGAGGAATAGAACCAGAGCCTCCAGTGTTATACACCTGGCTCACTCTGGCCCTCCAAGGTGTTTAATGTAAAATAACATGTTTCCACATCATCTAAACCAGCTCACTTGGGTTTTCTATTACTCGCTGCTGAAATAACCTCCTATCCATGGCCTCTGGGGGCAGCATTCCTGTCTGCTCTGTTTGTTCATTGCACATTCTTGAGGTCTGCAAGCTTTTCCACTTATGAGTTTTGAACATGACTGTATCTGGACAAAGATGGCTTTCCTTTCAAGAGCTTACTGCCAGGCCTCATGCTCAGTTTTCTCCCCAATCCCAACCCCCTGGACGGGGTTACTAATTAAATTTGGTGCTTTGTTTTTTGTTTTGTCTTTTTTTGACCAAGTCACTTATGTTCTTGCAATACTTACTCCATGCTCCAGGCAGACATGACTAGTAGAGAGGTGCTAGCTCAGTGACAGGCCCCATTTGCTCCATTGCACTGCTAGCCGTCATTTCTCTTCCAGTTTGTAAGTATTTCAGATTGAGAAAAAGGCCACCAAAGGAAGCTGCCATATAAACCAGGCTGGACTTGAACTCATAGAGATCCAACTGCCTCTGCCTCCTGAGTGCTGGAATTAAAGGCATGTGCTATCACTCCTAGCAGGTGTTTTCTTACAGTAGGCCAGTAGGCTGAGAGAACACTACTAAAACTCTGACCTGAAAATTCAAGAAACTCACTAATTCCTCCCTAACCCCAATAGTGAAAACTGATTATAAGTATTATGACTGCATGTCATACGCTGCAGTTTCTGTCTAAATCAAGATCTCTACTCACTTCACATGGAGTTGGCTGAGGTATCTGGAAGATATTTGCAGTCACAGGTGAGCACTCAGGTCATAAGGAAACAAAAGGGCAGAAACCAGTGCAATCCACTAGCCCACTGGGCAAGGAAATAGCTGAGGGCTTACACCTGGGCACAAATTGTTGTCTCTGTGGCCCTGTGACCAAGTGTAGTCCCCATATGGTAAGTGTACCTGGGATGCTGGCTGTTTCCTATTGGACAAGGAGTATTAGCTCCGGGCATGGGCTGCCGTGAACTAACTGAGACAAGGACAATGGCTTGCTCAGAGAAGGACATATATAGTCATGGAAAATTGATCTTCCTTCCCTCCCTTCTCATGGAAATGATATGTCCAAGGACTGACAAGAACAAAATATGGCTGCTTGCAAGTTAGATTTTGTAAATAGGAGGAATGCTTGCATTTATGAGAATAGTTTCCTAGGAATTTAATAATATTAAGTAATTTATTTTATTTATTAATTATTAAATAAATAAAAGTAAATAAATAAAAAATAAAAAGGAAAACGTGTTTAATGGGAATATATTATTTTTGTTGGGGAAGACATTTTTTTTCTTTTTAGTTTAATGTATTTTAATAGCAAACTTACAGGAACAGCACAGAAGACAGATGACATTAAAAAACATGCACTCTTATGCTCACATGTGGGACAACTCAGAGAAGTATAGCAAATGGATGGAGACTACTGTATGATAAAGATGCTATAAATGCCATTTAGTTGCCGACAATAACAAATTTACTTATTTTTTTTTAAACCCAAATGCTGGCATTGTCTAGAAAATTTTAACAGGTTTATTTATAATTGTTATAAAGTTGAACTATTGAAATGTGCTCACTGAAACATTTTGCTTGCATTAATGCTTTACATCTTGCATTTATATTAAAAATTCACACACACACACACACACACACACACACACAGAAATAGGAAAACTGCCAATACCTGATTTCTGTCCCCTATTTTTCCACTCACAATCATAGACTTAGGTACCGTTTGACCCTATGGAAAAAATATCTAACACTCAGAACTACTGATAACAGGAAGAAGAAGGAAAAAAAATTTTTTTGAATGAAATGTTTCCCCTCATAGTGGAATCTTAAGTACATTCTCCACATATGCGGCGTGTTAGCTGGCCATCTTTTGGCATAGTTGTTACATGTTTGGCATGGATAGCACACAGGTTGGTATCTTCACAAAGGCCAACCAGATAGGCCTCACTTGCCTCCTACAAAGCTCCAGTAGCTGCACTCTGGAAAGGCAGATCTGTTTTGAAGTCCTGTGCAATTTCTCGCACCAGACGCTGGAAGGGGAGCTTGTGAATCACAAGTTCAGGGGCTTTTGTTAGCGTCTGATTTCACCGAGTGCCACAGTACCAGGCCTGCAACTATGAGGTTTCTTCACCCCTCCAGTAGAGGGCGCACTCTTGCGAGCAGCTTTTGTAGCTAGTTGTTTCCTGGGTGCTTTACCACCGGTGGATTTGCCGGCAGTCTGCTTTGTACAAGCCATGGTATGGACAGCTCCTTACTTACCCCCATTATCCTTTGGTTGGAGCTGGGCAATCGAGAGGCAGCACTAGTGTTAGAGAGTGGAACAAGGTCTTACTGTGTAGCCCTGGCTGGTTATACAGTAACTCACTATATAGACTAAGATGGCTTTAGTGGAAGTTTGACTGACTGTGGACTTTACAAGATTGTCTGGATAACTAGGGCCTGCAGCTGAACTGACAGGCACAGGTATGGTGGGTCTATAGAAGACCATCTCTGTTATTAGGAGATGTGTTGACATTTCAAGCTGAAACGTTATGACCTCTGCATATCATGCTCTCTTAGTTTATAAACACAAATACAACTGAAGGTTAACATTGGTACCCAGAGTGGGAATGGACAAGAGGGCTCCCTGCCTTAGTCTTCAATTATCTACATGTTTGAGGGTTTTCATATAAAGTTAACACAATTGGGTCTCCTTTGCAAACTCACAGTATGTGTTCTATAAGTGTTCCAAAAATTGAGTCAGGGCTGCACTGTACTCAGAATCAGAGGTCAGCACCATAAAGTTATTGGCGTGTGTGGTAGAGATGTCCTGTTTGCCCTCGATCCCTGCTCAGGTAGCTCATCAGCTGAGGGGAGGCTCCCCCAGATACAGAAAATTCTGCATTATGAGCCAAGAGTTGGGTTTTGTTATACATGTGTACTAGGTGTGTGGCTTAGGGCAAATGGCTTTCCTGCTCTGATCCCATCTTCTCAGCTGAAAATGGGGATGACCATGCCTTCTTTATATTGTATGGATTTTTTTTTTTCCACGAAAGAAATCCAAGAATGGGTATGAGAACACCCAGTTTATGGAAACTATGCAACTTTCCAGTAACCGATGCTACAGTTCAGGATCAGGGACCTGCATCTATTCACAGCAAATATTCGACTTGTAACTCAGATGTGCCGCAGTTGGACTGGCAGCAAGCTTTTGTATCTTAGCGACATATGAAAGGAAGTGGACACTGGAGTGGCTTGACCCAAACAAGCAAGTTTACCCCCTTGCACCTTAGCCTTTCCATCATTACACAAGGGAGGACAGTATTTTACACAATTGTTATGATGATTAAAGGATCAAGTGTGCAAAGTACTTAGTAAATGCTCGGTATAAATAAGTGCACAACAGCAATGCAGCTAAATGGGTGTGGGCTGCCCATAGTTCCCATAGAAACCTTGCAGACTGCAAAGGTTCCATCCATCGAGTCTGTCTCTGTCACCCAATCCTGCTGTTTTAGCATTTTATACATGTATGAAATTATATTTTGTTTTTATTCGTTCCCATTCACCAGTACCGCAAATACCATTCTGTAACACCCCCCGATAGTCCCCTTGTCTTAGTTACTTTTCTGTTGCTGTGACAACAGACAATGACTAAGAGCAACTTGGAGAGGAAAGGATTTATTTCATCTTACACTTCCACACTACATCACTGAGGAAGGGACAGGAACTCAAACAGGGCTAGATCCTAGAGCAGGGAGTGATGCCAAAGCTGTGGAGGAGTGCTGCTTAGTGGCTTGCTCTGTTTGCTTTTTTATGGCACCAGGACAACCAGCTCCGGGAGTGGCACTGCCCACAGTGAGCTGGGCCCTCTCACATCAATCATCGATCAAGTAGATGCACCAGGGTCTTGCCTCAGGCCTATTTGGTGGGGGCATTTTCTCTATTAAGGTTCCCCTTTCTAAAATGACACTTGGATGTGCAAGTGTTGACAAAAAAACAGAACAACAAACAATGAGTTGACAAAAAGTCATTGACAAAACTCCTATGGTGACGCCCTTCTGCATGCATGTCATATCTATTTTATTCCTCTCTCTTCTTCACCTAGCGTCATGTTCTTTTCTCCTCTCATTCTACATTCTATATTCATAACACACACACACACACACACACACACACACACACACATTTGGAGTCTACCTATCTGTTGATAGATACCTAGACTGATTTCATATCTTAGCTTTTATGAATAGTTTGCCCCTAGCAGCAAACCAGGATGTGCAACAGTCTCTGGGGCATGTTGACTCTGGAGTATATTCAGAGAAATGGTATAATCAGGTCACATGACAGTTATTTATTTATTTACTTATTTAGTTTTTTGAGGAACCTCTCACTGACTTTCACAGTGTCCGTACCAGTTTACATCTACCACCAGAAGTGTAAAAGTCCGCCCCCCTCCTCATCAGCATTTGCTGCCCTTCGTTGTCTTGATGGTAGGCATTCTTACTGGGATGAGACAGAATCCCAAATTTGATTTAATTTGTATTTCTGTGGTGTCTAAGGATGTTGAACAAGTTTTTAAATGTTGTTGGCTGTTTACATTTTTTCTTTGAAAAAAATGTCTATTTTATTCAGCAGCCCATTTATTGATTAGATATGTTTTTCTAGTATTTAATCTTTCCACTCCTTCCCTCTAGAGACTAATCTCTTGTCTGATGCACAGTTAGTAAATATTTTTCCATATTGTGCTTCTCCACTCTGTGATCTCATTCATCAGTTCTTGGTGTGGCTTTCTGTGTTACTGGAATCTTTTTCAGAGTGTTCTCAACTATCTATATTGAAGTGTTTTCCTCTAGCGAGTTTCAAGGTTTCAGCCTTAGATCCATTTTTAATTGATTTTTTTTTTAGGCTGGACGAGAGATAAACATCTGTTTTGATTCTCCTGTGTGTGTACATCAGTTTCCCAGCACCATTTGTTGAAGGGACTATCTTTTCCCCATGTATGTTTTGACACCTTTGTCAAAATCTAGATGGCTGTAGCTTTGTGGATTTATTTTGGGGCCTCTATTTTTATTCCATTGGCCTAAATGTCTGTTTTTGTGCCAGCACCATATTGTTTTTGTTACCATGGCTCTGGAGTATACCTGAGATGAGGTATTGTGATTACCCCCCACCTCCGCATTGTTCTTTCTTATCTGAACTGCTTTGGCTATTCTATTATCTTTTGCGCTTCCATATGAATTTCAGGCCTTTCCCTCTAGTATCTCCTATGGTGTCTTTTTTCTTCACCTCTGCGGTTGTGATTATTTCTAGTTATTTTTTTTTTCCTGAAGCTATTGTGAATGGCATTTGCCACTCTGATTTCTTTATCAACAAGTTCGCTGCTGATATATGGAAAAGCTACTGCTTTTTGCATATAGATTTTATATCATTCTTGCTGAAAATGCTTATCAGACTTAGAGTTTTCTGGTGGGGTTATTAGGTATATGATCAGAATGCCTCTGCAAACACAAATTCTCCGACTGCTTTCCTTCCTCCTTTGGCCCCTTTCATTTCCTTCCCTTGTCTTGTACTCTAAAGCTTCAAGGATTATATCGAACAAGTGTCCTGTCATTCACTACCTTTGTGAGTTTCTGAAACTTTTCCTCACTTTGAGACAACCTACTTTTTCTTATTCTAACTCTTTATCAGTGTCAGGTCCAAAGGAAACACCACTCCCCCAAATTCTGATTCCAGTTCCCCTCTACCAAAGTAGGTATTTCCTCATCACTGTTAGAAGGGACAAATGGCTATCAGTGGTGCCTATGAACATACTAAAGAGTATGTTGGCCTACAGGATCTCTCAGTATCACAACTACCTGTGGCTTTTCTCAGATCTTCTCTCCCTGCCCAATATGCTAACCTTCTCCAGTTCATGGACTTTGGTCTTCCCTCTTCTCATTCCCATACAACCCTATGATTTTGGTTATGTGCACACACTCTCTCTCTCTTCCTCTCTCTTTCTCTCTTGGACCTCCCCTCTTGGTCCCCCTCTCCTCTCTCTTGCTCTCTGCCTGCATTCTCATTGTCTTCATCTCTCACTCCTCATCATCTCCCCACTTCTCATGGCCAGCTACTGCTTTCTCTGCTCTGGACTTGCCCGGATGCGTCTGGATGGTTCCCCTTTCACAGTCTGGCACCCTCCCGGTTAAACCAAGGTGGACCTAGGTTCCCCTTTCATATCTAAAATAGCCACCTTTTCTTCAACCATACCTTAGAGTGATCATTGTTAATCCTGAGATTCATGAAAGATCAATTCTACAATTCTGAGCCAAGTTTGAAGCTTTCATTAAGTACTGGCCAGGAAGATGGACTGAGTTTCCAGGGAATGGCCCCAAGTCATGTTTTGCAGAGGCTTAAAAACACAAAACCCATAATTCACTGCATTTCCCATCAGGTACAATCAGGGGCAAGCATACATCCTGGTGCATTTTCTGCCTACATGTGATCAAGCACATCTAGCGCAGTTAGTTCAAAGAAACTTGTTTAGGGGAGTGAAAACATGTGGCTTGCTATTTCCCAAGAACTACAGCTCCCAGCATTCCAGGAAGTTGCCTTGTCCTTGAGCAGGTGGGGCTTACAGGTTAACTTTGACTATTACATTGTGTCCTTCGTTTATACAATTGAGTCATATATGGAAACATTTTCTAGTCTACAGTTTTATCTGGACACCTGCTGAAGAATCACCCTGCCTAAGAGCAGGCTTAAAAACCAGCTTATAGTAAAGACGAACTAGGTTCATTCCTGTTTATGATTAAACCTCTGTTCCTCAAGGATTGGGCTGTGCCCCACCTGTAACCTTGACTACAAATGGTTCTGCACTGCCTGTTCCAGGAATGGCAATCATGTTTTTGTTTCAAAAAGTTGTTTATAACCATCTTGCAACCCTATCTTTGTCTCAAAAGGCTATAATCACCTATGACTACCTTGTTATGACTGCCTGTTGTGAATACTTCTTTTTGACCACCTGTTACATTCTGCTCCTGTAACTCTGCCTATTTTTCTCCATTTGGAATCCCCTCTGACCCTGAGCTTGTCTTCCTAAAAGCCTTGTCTTCCTCACATCAGACTGACCTCTCCAACCCTGCCTTAGAGGGAGGCAGCCCATGTACACGAATAAAAATGCTTGCTTTAGCTAATTTAGCCATGATGACTTGGGACAGTGGTCTTTCTCCTCTGTCTTTGGGATTAACACTACAATTTGCTCTTCAAGGGAAAATAACACATCTTTGGCAAAGTAATCTTGATGAATTCAAATAGCTTATTGCTAGAATTTGCTGTTAAAGAAATAATCCTGAATTCAATTTCTATGTGTGAGCATAGCATCCTTTTTCTTTTGGTCACTACTGCCTAGAAGGTGACACTACTTTCCCAGCTATCTGGGGGTTTCTTAGACCTTTAGTCTAGGACTTCATGTATCAGAGTCTATACAACAGATCCTCGTGAGAAGCTGCAGGGTGTGAAACTATTAGCAAGCAGGGGATACCTCCTGTCAGGTAATGGCAAGCTTCCTCCCTCACCATAGTAACCATTCTGGAGGCCTCCGCTTTCCAGCAACTGGGCTTGGTGAACACATTGCCCACAGTAAAGGCTTTTACTTTGATGTCATGCAGTGAGGGTTTAATTTGTATGATCCCTCCTGTGGAAAGAAGAGTGTGTCCTCCAGCTTGCTGCAGTCTTTGTTAAATGCTTCCAACAGAAAGGGCACAGAAATCAAGGTCTGCTACAAATTCCAGCCTGTCCTTCAGACCCAGTGCCTTCCTTGTCCAGAGTTGGGTGGGTAGGTACCTTTCCACTGCCGGCGCAGATGTGTCTGTAGGAGCCTCCTTTTGTTTATGCAATGTCAGCGTGCCAAGGGGATCTTGTAATTGATATTGAACATGCCAGATCTCTCCTTTATTCCCTGGCTCATTCTGTGCACCACAACCTGCTATTCTGTCTCTCCTCCCTATCAGGAGCCGAAGGTTTGATCTTGATATTATTTATTAACCTTTTCAAATGTGTCGCTCTTTTAATGTCACCAGCCTGCCCCACAGGAGTGAGGATATTCGAGAGATACCTGTGACACTCACTCTGGCTCTCACACTATTGGTACGATGACCCCAGGAGACTGGAATTTCCACACATTGGGAGAACTTGTCTTCCTAAAAGAAATACACATTTTTTTTTTTTCAGACCACCAGTGGTAAAGACTGGAGCCCATTGCTGATGGGTCAGCAATAGGTGGAACCATGCCTCATAGAACTACTGAGGTGTGTATGTAACTCAGGTGCTCCTCTTAAACCTTCACGTAAGGACCCCTGCAGAAAAAATTAATTAAATTATGCCATTTGTAGAAGTATTTAATTAAATTATTTACTTATACTTATATTTAATTGGTCAGCAGTTGTTAATCCTTAACCCACCATTATAAATGAGCACACACATATGGATATTAACAATCCTTGTCCTGGATTGTGCAATCTTAGCCCATCTAAGCTAGCTCTTAATTCTAATCCCCAAATACGACTCCATATATACATATGTCTCCTGGATTGTTAGTCTCCATGCTCTGCCGATGTTCCTGGCTACGTGGAATGAGGTTCTTTTTTCTAACCCATGGTGTGTATCCTCCTTCATGCTCTTTGCTTCTTTTCTTGGAGGTTTCTTCTACCCATCATCCTGTATTACCCAATCTCCTAAATAGATTGCAATAGCAACCCATAAAAGGATTGGAAGTACACCTGTATTTTTAAATGAGTTGTATAGACACAATACCTTATATAAGAGTTAAAATATACATATATATGTGTCAAAATATAAAATTCTATACCAATGAATCAAAAATTAACCTTATTTTGCATCAATACATAAAATTCTATACCAATGTATCAAAAGATAACCTTATTTTGAGAATAACAATAGCTTTAAGTTTCAGAGGAGATTCAATAATCTACCCTTCGATCTTATTATTCCTATATTATATACCTATATTTCCCCTCTTCTTTCTTTTCAAGTCTTTTCCCCCTAGATAAGAGAGAAAAGTCCTTGAGTCTAATTTCTTATACCTTGCTTAACAAGACCATTTAATAACTTGTAATCAATCCCCTAAATGATATCTATAACCCATCAAATGACCAAAAAATCCCTTCACCCCACCTTTTGGGAATGGGGCGTTGCTCTCTTAAAATTGCTTCCTGATGAACTGGGACATAGAAAACCTGTTTGGGGGTCCAAATACAATGGAAAAATGGTTAAGCAAGTTAATAGTAACATTTGTTGTCCAGTCTTGATGTGCTCAGCAATTTGAATGTCCTGGGCAGTTTGTAGTCCGAAGCTGGCCTTTGGTTGGGAAAGTTCAGGCCTTTATTGAAGTCCTGGCTGGAAGCTGGACTATCTTTTTTTGTTTATTTATTACTTCAAGTTACATCTCCATCACAGTGCCCTCTTTCCACCCCTCCCAGTCCTGCCCTCCCACCCTCTACCCCCTATCCCTTCCATCACACTCCTCTGGAGTAGAGTGTCCCTACATATGAGGCCCCCCCCCCAGTTCAGCAGTCATATGAGGGCCAAGAACCTCCTCATACACTGGGGGCCTACAAGGCAGCACCACTAGGGCAAAGTGTCTCATTGACAGGTAACAAAGTCTATGTTCTTGTTCCTTTTGGTACATTGGCTGTAGCTTAGTTATCCTGTACTATATGGTTAAAATCCAATTATAAGTGAATAGATGCCATGTGCATTCTTCTGAGTCTGGGTTAGCTCACTCAGGATGAGCTTCTCTAGTTCATGCTGAAAATTGCATGATTTTGTTGTTTCTGATGTCCGAGTAGTATTCCATTGTGTAGATTTACCACAGTTTTTTTTAATACATTCCTTGGTTGAGGGACATCTGGGTTGTTTTTAGTTTCTAGTTATTACAAATAAGGTTGCTATGAACATAGATGAGGAAACCTCCTTGTGATTTGGTGAGGAATCATTTGGATGTATGCCCAGAAGTGGTATGACTGGGTCTTGAGGTAGAGCTATTCCAAGTTTTCTAAGATATCGCCAGACTGATTTCCATAGTGGTTGTACATGTTTGTACTCCCACCAGCAATGGAGGCGTGTTGAGGCTGGACCATCTTAGAAAGCTGATTGAAGTTGTTCTGGATGCAGATTTTGGAGGAAACAACTATTAAGGCAGTCTGTGAAGCTGGATCATCTAGGCTACTTGTCTTGTCTTCTTTGGTGTCTGGTACCTTTGTTCTGAAAATATGTAATTTCTCACAGGTAATGTATAGTTCTGTAATTACAAAAATACCTGTATGTGCAAGATGCACAAACCAATTAAGGAAGATTTTCTGCTCTTTGAGCAGAAGAAAGACATTTGTAAGTCTCCATTCATGCCACATGAAAAGATGGCATGCAGTAATGAGACTATATGGGATTTTAGAATTCCCCTCTACAGACCCTGGTGATGAACCTGGGATTGAGCTGTAGAATCTGTTTGTCCCATTTCCCATTGTGACCACATTGAGTAAATCTCTTTATTTTCTGCTTCCCCCTATTAGCATGGCTCTTTTAATTGTCTTATTGAGGACAGGTAGCTGAACCTGGCTTGTGAGGACAGTCAGAATACAGTCTCTGACCCTAATAAAGCTGGTAAGACTAATACTAGCTCTAAGATTTGTAGACTTTTCATTAGAAGTCATTTTACCTATAAAAAGTTGCAAAGAGTTTTTATATCCCCTTTATACAGATTCTCCAAATAGTAACATCTTGTATAACCAAATAATTTTAAATGATTAGGAAAACCTTTGATGATGGATTGGCCCAGAATGAATACAGTTTGACTTCAGACACTGACAAGTTTCATGCCTACCCTCATTACCTGTATGGACATTCTCCATCTTTGCAGGTCCCTGTACATCTTCTTTGCAAGTTCTTCATGGTTTTATAGTAAACCACATTAAAGCAAATGTAACCTGTCCTCTACATCTGTGGGTTCATGTTTCTGGATTCTACTGTAGGCTGTGGCTTAAAATACTTTTTAAAAGTTACAGATTTTTTTCTAGTTGTTATCCTCCAAACACTACAGCATTGCTATGAATACAAAACTTATATTAGGTAAAAGTAATCTAGATATGATTCAATGTTTACAGAAAGATGTGCATATGGTATATACAAAGACTATACCATTTTACATGAAGATCTTAAACCTTCTCCAGCTTTGGTATTTGGGAAATTCTGAGCCCAAGCCACCCTGAATGTAGAGGGAGAACTCTATCTACATTTCTCTTTTGTTAAAAAAATTTCTAGGATTGTATAAATTGTTCTATAATGTTTTCCATCTAACTTTTGATCCAGAAATGTTTCCATATAAACATGTAGGGTTTTCCCCATGTAACTTTCTATTACATGTATAGGCTTTTGCCATTTAGCCAGTTCCTATTGGTGAAGTCTACTGTTTGGAAGGGATTTTAAAACCTGCTTTTGCTATTCTGTATTTTGATGAACACATCTGTAGAAGTAATTAATTAAATTACATTGGACACCATTTGTAGAAAATGGCTAATTAAATTATTTACTAGTATTTAGGTTATATTTAATTAGTCTGCGGTGTTAATCCTTATCCCACCATTATAAGTGAGCACGCAGACACCATATGGATTTTAACAAGCCTTGGTCTTAATTTAGCAATTTTGGACTATCTAAGCTAGCCCTTAATTCTATTCCCCAAATATGACCCCGTATGTATATACGTCCCTGTCCCTTTGGACTGCAATTCTCCACACTATGCTGATGTTCTAGGCCACAGTGGAATGAAGTTCGTTTCTCTAACCCATGGCGTGTGTCCGCCTTCCTGCTCCAGCTGCTTGTCTTGAAGGCTTCTTCTACTATGAACTCTCTGCTTCATAAACCCGAGCACCTTAGTCCTGCCTACCTCTGCCTTTGCTCAATCTCAGGCCTCAGCATTTATTTAACCAATCAGAGAAAGTAACAGACAGTAAGAAGGACCAATTAATTAACATTTAGAATGCATAACATCATCCCATCACCCATCTTAAGCAATACTCCTGTCAGATAAAGGCAGAGAGTGAATGAAACTCACCAGGCATATGCATTGTGTGGCTTTGGGTGATCTTGGTTCTACTTGTTGGCTGGGTGGTACTGTTAGTGAAGGCAAGGTACTAGAAGCACAAAAGGAAAGGACTATCAGGATTACTAATGTTTTCACCTGTGGTCAGCTAAGGCCTGTTCTGTGTGTCCCAAAACTCAGGATGGGTATTTGAATAGGAGATAGCTAACTGCATTTATTGCTGAATTTACCTGTTAGCTTTTGTTAGTTTCAGACCTGAAAGGAACAGATAATTTTCTTTATTAGCTTCTACCACTTTGCCCTTCAGCTTTGTGGCCAGTTTAAAGTAGGCTGCTCCTCTAGTTCCTTTTTTATTAAGCAGGGGCAAGAAGTTTGAGGATTGCTTGCTGAAGTGTCGGTGTTAAAATTTTTAAACTTCATTTTTGAGAATCTACCTCCGTCTTCCAATTCTCTAACTCTTTGCTTACTTCAGCAGGTCTTTTCCTTCACATAGGAATTGATGGTCAGGGGCCAAAACTACTGACAAAACTCTCTTATGTTTTTTTTACATGGTATATACATAAAAAGATGCCGAGAAGACTAAAAAATTAGGCGATTTCCTCCTTCAAGGCTTGGCCTAGTAAGTAGAAGGCTCTACCACTCCTAGCTATTCCTGCCCTTCTATAGAAGGGGCCAGAGGCAGCTTGAATGGGAATAGTGGAGAGGGGAGCAGAGATTCCACAGAGCAAAAGAAGAGTAGTAACTGAGCTGTCACTTATGGGAGTGGGGTTATGTGGTTATTTGTAGGCAAGAAAAGAGATTGGGGGTGTGACATAGTCAGAAACTGACTGGTTGGTGGAAGACAGCATTGCATCATGCACTGGTGGGAAAGTATACATTGTTTGATCTTTCAAAAATAACCTGTGGTAGAGCTATTCCAAGTTTTCTCAGATATCACCAGACTGATTTCCATAGTGGTTGTACAAGTTTGCACTCCCACCAGCAATGAAGGAGTGTTCCCTTTTCTCCACATCGTCTTCAGCATGTGCTGTCATTTGAGTTTTTGATTTTAGCCATTCTGACAGGTGTGAGATGGAATATCAGAGTCATCTTGAGTTGCATTTCTCTGATGAGTACGGATGATGAGCATTTCTTCAAGTGTCTCTCAGCCATTAGGGATTCCTCCTTTGTGAATTCTCTGTTTAGCTCTGTTCCCCATTTTTTTGATTGGGTTATTTGGTTTCTTGGCATTTAATTTCAACTGACGAATAGATTAAAAAAAAACTGTGCTACATCTACACAATGGAATACTACTCAGCCATCAGAAACAATGAAATCATGCAAATGGATAGAACTAGAAAAACTCATTCTGAGTGAGCTAACCCAGACTCAGAAAGATGCACATGGCATCTATTCACCTATAATTGTATTTTAGACACATAATACAGGATAACTATGCTACAACCAATGCACCAAAAGGAACAGGATCATAGACTTTGTTACCTGTCAATGAGACACTTTGTCCTAGTGGTGCTGCCTTGTAGGCCCCCAGTGTATGAGGAGGCTCTTGGCCTTCATATGACTGCTGAACTGGGGTGGGGGACTGTTTGTAGGGACACTCCACTCCAGAGAAGTGGGATGGAAGGGAGAGGAGGTAGAGGGTGGGAGGGCAGGACTGGGAGGGGTGGAAGGAGGGCACTGTGATGGAGATGTAACCTGAAATAATAAATAAACATTAAAAAAATAACCTCTGATAACCATAAAGCTAACATGTCCAAGATGTGATACGCAGTCAGCACTTCTTGAGAATTTGCATTTTAACTCAACCTTAGGAGTAGGAAGGGAACTTGAATAGCTTAGTCTGACCCATTGCCCCTTTCCTGAAACCCTGAATTATTGTCTCCCTGGACTATAGAACAGGACAGTAAAGAGGGCAGATTTTCAGGGTGGACAGCCTTGGGCTGCAATCCTACTTTTATCACTACCAGGTGTGTATGGCCCTGGGTGTGTTTTGCAACCTTTTGTGTCCTCAAACTAGGTTTATCATGGGAGCAGAAGCTGGCTGTGGGAGACACTGGGTACCCATTTGGGGGTAATAGAGACTGAGTTACTGCGTTTTCACCACTGAGCTTGAATGAAAAACGCCTCAGGTTGAGGGCTCTTACAAGCATATTCTCTCTCAAGCAGATATAAAGAGTGTGTAGCTGGTTGAATGAACTTGATGGAATCCCAACTCTTGCTTCCCCAGTGCCCCTTGAACAAATAATAGTTGAATCTGGGACATATGCAGTCCTAGCGGCAGGATTTTGTGAATTACTTCTTTGGAGTCTGGCAACCTAGAACTCTTTCAAATTAAATGGACACAGGACTTGTTAATGAGCCAAGATGGGAGGGCATGTATGGGAGTCAAACATTTTTATATGCCACTCCTGAAAGTGAGCTCTTTAAATGACTTTAGTCACTCATGTATGTTAAGCAAACTATTGATTTTTTCAGGGGAAAGGTATGTCAACCAATATCTATTATGCTAATAAAAGAAACCCTCCAGTGCTGATTAGAGATTATATAAATAACTGAGGATATTGTAGTGGCCCCCTCTGGAGTGGGACCTTCTGATTGAATGCCAACAAACTCCCCTGATTAGGGCAGTGACTGTCACATGGGTGTGGCCTAACAACACATTTATAGAACACGGTATGTTGAGATACTAGAAAGTAAATCACAGAAGGCAGGATGCCTTTCGCACCTTGTAAAAGGACAAAAGAACACCCACCTTGCACCATCATCACCAGAGGATTTGATTATGAGGAAAGCCCAATGCAGAGATGACTGGTCAGTCTCTGAAAGCATTGGCTACCATTACTCTATTTGTTAGGACATACATATGCAAAAATGTTCTTCCTTTTGAAAAGATGTTAAGTTCCTTTTGTTATCTAAAAGTTTTTACCACAGACTTAAATAATATCAAAAAATTTAAGTTTGAATTCAAGAATTATTAATATTTTAAGTTAAAATCCATGTGTTAATCTTTGGTATTTATCAATAGGATCTCTTTAATCACTACAATATCTTGATGCCTGCTATATCTTGAAAACACGTAAATAAACTTTTCTCAGATTGAAGAAATTTTTCTTTTCTTTTTTTCTTTTTTTTTTTTTTGGTGTGAGCTATGAGGCAACCTGTAGTCTAACATTCTAACCTGAAATTAAGACCATTTTTCATTTCATACCAGTAAAGCAAGTATGCCTTTGGTAAATTATCATTTGAAAATTTTGTTTTTTATTTTTATTCTGTTTTTTATGTTTGGTTACCCATTTTATTTTTAAATTAATTTGTTTTTTTTCAAGTTACCTCTCTAAAACAGTCCCCACCCTCCTCCCCTCAGAAACCCTCCATCCCTCCCTTCCATCCTCCCTTTTCCTCTTCCCAGTCTTTGCCTTCTCCTCAGATGAGGTAGGCCCCACATATCAAACTCCTTCAGTTCATCAGTCATGTAAGGGCCATGAACTTCCTCTTGTACTGGGGCACCCCATCTAGTGTAAGGTGTTCCACTAACATGCAACAGGCTCCAGGACTCAGGGCTAGGTGGAGTTTTTCATAGGATGGTTATACTAGGTTCCTGTCTGTTTGGGTTTGTGGGTTGTAGAATGGTTGTCCTGTGCTATATGGTTAATATCCACTTATAAGAAAATACATACCAGGTGTATCTTTCTGGGTCTGAGTCAGCTCACTTAAGATGAACTTCTCTAGTTCCATCCATTTCATTACATACTGCATAATTTCCTTGTTTCTGATAACTGTGTAGTATTCCATTATGTAAATGTACCACAGTTTTTTAAATCCATCCTTTGGTTGAAGGATATCTGGGTTGTTTCCAGTTTCTGGCTATTAAAAATAAATTTATTATGAATAAAGCTGCTATGAACATTGTTTAGGCAATGTCATTGTGGTTTGGTGGAGAACCTTTTGGATATATACCCAGAACCTTTTGGGTATGGCTCTGTCTTGAGGTAGAACTATTCAGTTTTCTAAGATATCACCAGATTGATTTCCAAAATGGCTGTACAAGTTTGCATACCCACCAGGAATGGAGAAGTGTTTCATATACACCAACAGCTCAGGCTCTAAGACCAACAATCATTAAATGAGACCTTAAACTTCTGTAAGGCAAAGGACACTGTCATCAGAACAAAACAGCAGCCTACATATTGGGAAAAGATCTTCACCAACCCCACATCTGACCAAGGGCTGATGTCTAAAATATATAAAGAACTCAAGAAATTAAACACAAACAAATCAAATAATCCAATCAAAATTGGGGTACAAAGCTAAACTGAGAATTAACAAAAGAGAAATCTCTAAAGGCTGAGAGGCACTTGAAGAAATGTTCAACATCTTTGGTCATCAGAAATACAACTCAAAACAACTCTGACATTCCATCTCACACCCATCAGAATGGCTAAGATCAAAAACTCAAATGGCAGCACATCCTGGCAAGGATGTGTAGAATTTTTTCTTTAAGATTTAAAACAGATCACTTTATTTTACATTTTCTCCATGAGCTTGTATTTCCCTACAGAAGTTTATTATGAGATGATACATTTGCAGAACCCTTATTGACTTCCTTATGATATTTTCAACAATATATACAGAAACTTAATGATTAGCTTTATTTCCTGGGACATAAAGCTCTATTAAGAACATTTCCTAGGTTGATTTGTTACAGGTTTTTTTTGTTTGTATCATGTGTACGCATATGTATGTACGTAAGGACGTTACATGGCTGTGTATGGTGGTACATGACTGTAATACCAACACTCAGAAGGATGAGTAAACAGGATTATGAATATTAGGTCAGCTTGGCCTACTCAAGGAGACTCTGTCTCAAAAACAACATACTATCTTTTTTGATGAACATTTAAAAATGAACACTAAACTGCTATTAGAAGTAAAATAAAAACTTTATGTATCTAGACAAATCGTTTATTTCTAGAATAAGATATTTAACACCAGCACCACATTGTTTGTTGTATATGTGCATTTGTGCATATTCATGTGTGCATGAGTTTCTCTGTGTGCAGGTATATATGCCTGTGTATGGAGGGCAAAGGCAACCTCAGATAGTGTTCCTCAGTAGTGTCCATCTTCTTTTCAAAACAGGGTCTCCCATTAGCCTAGAGCTTGCCAGCTCAAGAAGGCTAAGTGGCCAGTGAGTCCAAAATGTCTACCTGTGTCCACCCCCGTCCCCAGTGCTGGGGTTACAACTGCATGCCACCACCCCTCACCCCTGCATTTTCATGTAGTTTCTGGAGATTGAACTCAGCCCATCTCCCCAGCCCAATAGCAACACATTCTTATTAATTTAATTTTTCGTATTTTGTGATGTTTTCACTATGTTGTTCAAGGCTAGCCTTGAACACATAACCCCCCTGCCTCAGTCTTCTGAGTTCTGAGATTATAGGCGTGCACTGATGAGTGACTTAGAGCATTCTTGCTGATTTAGCTGATATAAATATTGAGAGTGTTCCTTCACATCTATGACGGATAGCACTCAACTATTTGAAACCTGAACATTTCAAGAGATATTATAATAGTCTCTAAGACATGACTTACAAGCTAGATTACAAGAGCAGTGAAATTGTTTAAGCTACCAAGCTCTGATAGAATTGGTTTACACACTGCATTCAGCAAGGAGCCATGACTAGCTGAGGAATTGGCAGAGAGCAGAGGGCTATGAGAGATAGGAACCTAAGCAGTGGCCATCTGCAAATATGCAACAGAGATATCTCTCTCATCATTTGGTATGTGCTGCTCAAACATGCTTCTCCCTTAGGATCTTTGATCATTTACCATCAGATATGTTAAAAGTATTTAATTTTTACTTAGTGCTTATTTTACCAGGTGAGAATGCAAAGCAATTGTGAGAGAATGAACTCAAAGACAGAGGAGGTACCTTGAGCCTGTTCCTTAAGAAAGGAAGGCTTGAAATCAGGGTTGGTGATACCTCCAGATGTTTTTTTTATTGTACAGGATTAATTTAATTGTTCTGGGTTTTTTTCCATATGAAGTTGAGAATTGTTCTTTCAAGGTCTGTAAAGAACTGTGTTGGTATTTTGATAGGAATTGCATTGAATCTCTGTATTGCTTTTGGTAGGATGGCCATTTTTATTATGTTGATTCTGCCTATCCATGAGCATGAGATATCTTTCCATCTGATATCTTCTTCGATTTCTTTCTTCAGGGACTTGAAGTTCTTTTCATACAGGTCTTTCATACGCTTGGTTAGAGTTACCCCCAGGTATTTTATATTAGTTGTGGCTATTGTGAAGGGTGTTGTTTCCCTAATTTCTTTCTCAGCCCATTTATCTTTTGTGTAGAGAAGGGCTATTGAATTTTTGAATTAATTTTGTATCCATCCACCTTGCTGAAGGTACTTATCAGCTGTAGGAGTTCTCTGCTGGAAATTTTTGGGGTCACTTATGTATACTATCATATAATCTGCAAATAGGGATACTTTGACTTCTTCCTTTCCAATTTGTATCCCCTTGATCTCCTTTAGTTCTCTTATTTCTCTAGCTAGAGCTTCAAATACTGTGTTGGAGAGATACAAAGAGAGAGTGGGCAAGCAGCTTTGCCTTGTCCCTGATTTTAATGAACATGGTTTAAGTTTCTCTCCATTTAGTTTGATGTTGGCTACTGGCTTGGTGTATATTGCCTTTATTATGTTTAGATATGGACAGTTGTACTACAGATCAATAGTAATAAAAATAGCATGGTACTAGTATAGAAACAGACCAGTGGATCAATAGAATTGAAGACCCAGAAATAAACCCACACACCTATGGTCACTTAATTTTTGACAAAGAAGCCAAAACCATACAATGGAAAAAGGAAAGCATCTTCAACAAATGGTGCTGGTCCAATTGGATGTCAACATGTAGAAGAATGAAAGTAGACCCATATTTATCACTCTGCACAAAACTTAAGACCAAGTGCATCAAAGACCTCAACATAAAACTGGACACACTAAATCTAACAGGAGAGAAAGTGGGGAAAAACCTTGAACTCTTTGGCACAGATGACAACTTCCTGAACAGAACAGAAATAGCTCAGGCTTTAAGACCAATGACCAATAAGTGGGACCTCATGAAACTGAAAAGCTTCTGTAAGGCAAAGGACATGTTATTAGAACACAATGGAAGCCTACAGATTTGGAAAAGATCTTCACCAACCTTACGTCTGACAGAGGGCTAATATTCAAAATTTACAAAGAACTCTGAAAAACATCCATACTATTAAAGTCAGAGCAAACAAGAACTGGCACAGGTTCCAGGTGGACCCAAGTTGTGCGCGCATGTGTGTGTACATGTGTGCCTTTGTATCTCTGTGTGTGTATGTCCTTGCATGCATGTGAGCACACATGTAACATGTGTATTGCAGTTGTTTTTGCTCATCCATACCTTCTTGATGCTGGTCCAGCCTTAGACTGGATGACAAAAACCCCTACAAAGACTGCTTAGTCATCTCCCACAATTCCATGTGTTTCAAGCCAATAATAAATCCCATCTTAGGCATTCTGCTTCTTTGGGAGACCATTTATAGAATAAGTTTAATAAAAAGTTGCAATCATTATTTTATTTAAAAAATTATAATAATTCAGTGCAAATATATATGTATGTATGTATATATATATTAGTTGTTGGCATAGTATTTGTTCCACAACTAAACATAGGCACATAAAGAAACACTGGTGATCCTGAAAAATAATTATAATAGAATTTCAGAATAATCTGAAATAACTTTATTTTGGATATTTTATATAAAATTCTTTCCAAAATAAAAAGTTTAAGTAAGGTTTAAAATAATTAGTCCTTTGCCTAGCATACAATATTATTCTTTAATAGATAAAATTGTTTTAACAGATACTAATAGTGAACATTTTATAATATGAAATGAACTTTTAGTGCAATTAAATGTTTCATGATATATAATAAAATATTTTAATTTTGCTAGTAACAATCTCTACAAAATCTAAGAAGATATTAACTAAAGATTAATTCTAACATGTCTTGAAAATGTAATAAATTTATCTGGAAAATATTCTTGTTACATTTGAAAAATTGGCATCACTATCCTCTGGTGCCTTGGTTGCTGGTGGTGGGTTTTCTTTTTAGTTAGTGACAAACTAGCTTTCTAGCTAGTTCTGGGATGGATATTGAGAATAGCAGAAAATATTTGCTTGTGTTTAGATTTGTAGAAAGTTATATTTTTAGTATTCAGAATTTCTAATTGAATCTGTTCTTTGCTCTAATGCAGTTCTCCCTTGGCTTGTCCATTGAAAGTAAATGGACTAATTAAAAACAAAAAAACCACAAACAGACAAGAGGTAGGCATAAAGACTTCCCAGCAAAGCAACTGCAAATAGCTTCTAATCATAAAGAAACTCTTCGGTTTCATCTGAAATGAGAGAAATGGAAAGGAAGAACGAGCAGAGAAGATGAAGGGCTGGCAGTTGGTTGGGGGGAAGACAGATTACCCACCAAACGAGCAGCAGAGTGGGCCGCTCAGGGACGGAGGGGCAAGGATGAGTAGGGCCCCTGCAACCAGTACTAGTGATTTGAGACACAAAGAAACCACTCTTGAAGATGACTTTAAAAAGCCACCAAACAAGAAAACTCATAATTATGGCTACTCTACTGGCATACAAAACTGGGGAAATCCAGAAGATTGACTACATTATGGGCAAGAATATGGTCAAGGTGAATGCTCTCACATTGCTGGTGGAAACGGAAAAGGCGCTACCTTCTTAGAGGGGAGCTAACAAAGACCTCATCACCATTACACGGGCATTCCCTGGGAATGACTCCAGTGTAGTATTACAATCAGAGAACTGCAGCCAAGGAGGGAGGGGTGAGCCAGCAGGAATCGCAGCAAACCTGGCAAGGGATGGTGGCCTCCCAGAACTCACCTGCTGGAGGAGAGCTGCACCTGCACTGAGGCCTTTCAGATGCTCTCAGAGGTCCTAGGCCAAGGCCTCACGTTCTTCTGTCAGTCCATCACTTCTCCAGAGTCGAGGTTATGCCCCTCTGCAGATGGGAACACAGAATGGCCTGCAGTCTGGGGCTCTGGCATTTTTCTCAAAGGCTCTACTGGTGTAAATCCTTGTGTATCAGGGAAACACAGTGGGCCTTATGTTCTTATCTCTGTTGGAGTCTTAGGCCCTCGGGGTAAATTTCCATGTGATATGTTCCACATACAGTTATACAGCCTTGTTACATCTGTGTTTCAAGAAATATTTTCCTGGCTGTAAAAATAGTATGAGCTCATGTAAGAAATACCCCCCCCCACACACACACACAACTGGCTGGAGAGATTCCTTAGTCCATGAAGTACTTGCCATCCATGAGTGAGGAACTGGGTCAGATCCCTAGTGCCCAATAAAAGCATGCTTATAATCGAAGCCTGAGGAAAGTAGACAGGGAAAGATTCCTGAGGCTTCTTGGTAAACCAGTATAGCAGAAACAGCTCTAGATTCAGTGAGAGACTGAAATAGGGTGGTGAGTAATTGAGAGACATCTAACAGAGTTCTGGCCACAATAACACACACAAAACAAACAAACCAAAACACCCTCTCACACCAACAACCACCCCTTAAAACCTTGTTGGTTTTGTGAATAAGGATAAAGATAATTCCCCTCAAAATAATTAATGTGAGTCTTTTCTATTTATTGCTCTTTTAGCTTGGTATGTGGCCATTCTTGACAAAATTGGATACAATACGTATTTTACATCTTGCCTCTGTCAGTAAGCCATTGATTTAATGCATAAAGGCACCCAGGGAAGGTGGGGAGATGATGGGGAAGGGGAAAGAGGGAGGGAAGGTGTATGTGTATGGGTAATATTTTTTTGTATTTTCAAAATTAAAGAGCCAATAGATACTGTCTAGCCTTCTTAGACTTTCTAATCTAGTGGAAGAAAAGATATGTGTATATAATTCACTTCAGAATGATGGCAGTGTATAATAAATCACATATTCCTAAGGGATAACTGGGTGGTACGATAGATCTGCTCGTGCAGACTGAGCATGTGCAGTCTGACCATCTGTGGCCAGCACCAGAGAACTGAAACAGAGCTTCCTCTGACTGGAGAAGGATTATTTTCTGTTCTGTTTCACATACAGAAATCACGGAAAATTTCAGTGATCTTGTGACAAAGGGATGCAAGAATCAACTGACCTGGCCTCATTTTCGTTGTTACTGCCTTTGAAAGGTGAGGCTGTATTTAGAGTTTGTTTTGTATCAGGCTGACCTTGAGCTCTGAGATCTGCCTGTTTCTGTCTCTAGTGTGTTGGGATTAAGGGTGTACTCTTCTTGAATGATGGGATTAAGGGTGTGCACCCTCACCACCCTGTTCCATGTAACTCTAGAATTTATAAGTCCACTAACTCTATGGTGCTCCTCCTGTCTCTGCTGAAGTTAAAGGCATGGGTTAACACCACATTTCTCATGTTTTTTACCTTAGCTCTACTTTTGGTCAACACTTGGAGGTTTATAAAACCAGGTTCAACGGCTGTATCCTTTATTTTATTTACAATGTTTTAACATTGTTACCTGCTTTTTTTTAATTAATACATTTATTTGTTTGTTGCTTCAGGTTACATCCTTATCATATTGCCCTCTTTTCCCGCTTCCCAGCCCCACCCTCCCATGCTCTACCCCCTGACCCTTCCGTCTTGTTCCTCTGGGGTGGAGTGTCCCTGCATAACAGTCTCTCACCAGAGATCAGGAGTCATATGAGGGCCCAGAGCCTCTTCATTCACCAGGGGCCTACGAGGCAGTACTGCCAATGAAAGGTGTCTCCTTGCTATGGGGGAAAAACTAAAAAAAGACCAACAAACACACAAACCCACAAAAACAAAGAACAACAAAAAAAAGAGAGGAAAAAGGAAAAGGAAAAAGAAAAAGAAAAAAAGGAAAAGGAAAAAGAAAAAGAAAAAAAAAGTTTATGTCCATGTTCATTTTGGTGTGTTGGTTGTAGTACAGATATCCTGTACGATATAGCTAAAATCCTACTATAAGTGAATAGATGTCATGTGCATCCTTCTGAGTCTGGGTTAGCTCACTCAGGATGAGCTTCTCTAGATCCATCCATTTGGCTGCAAATTGCATGATTTCATTGTTTCTGATAGCTGAGTAATATTCCATTGTATAGATGTACCACCAGGAGTGGTGGAACACATCTTTAATCCCTTCAGATGGGAACCACAGGTCTCTGATCCCAATAATTAGAATGCAGAGACACACACATAGGATTTGGAAGGACCTAAGGTTAAAAGCTACTTACAAAAGGCCTACTCATCCTAATAGTATCATACCTAGAGATACTTAAAAATAAGATGTGAAGCTCTGACCTCTTGATACCAACCGCCTAAAACGGTCTAGGATAGTTAAAACAAACTCCTAGTCATGCAAACATGCCACTTTGTTAGCTACTATGACAGTCTATCACAGATATTCTCTAAACTACCCAGTAATCAAGTTGCTAAGAGACAAGCAACATTTGCTTATCTAAATACAAGAGATGGATAGGGCATCTTCAAAAACCCCTAGAGATCTGCAGAATATGGCATTCAAAGATGTTATCTTAAATCAAGATTTTTTTTTGATATCGAGACATATCAGTGCCTGACAGCACCCCCTATTCTACTCCAAGTAGAAGATAAGCATCGAAGAACCTCCACTGTAAGATGGTTGAATTAGTGGCAAGCCTTTCTCTTGGCATGAAAAAAAACCCTTGCACCAACTGCAGAGAGACTGCTGTCCAAAAAGGACAAAACTTGGTAGCAGGGAAGTCGACAGCCTAACTCTGCCAAGACAGGGTAGGTAAGTCCTTCATAATCCCTGCTCTACAACAAATGTCTGTCAGAGAAACAGGACCCAAAGGCTGAAGATTGATGCTGGAATGTATGGAGAGAAAATGGGAACTGTCCAGGCAGTCATTGGTATGTCCTTTCTTAGTTTTGGAAGCTGCAGGCCCTGCGCTTCCTATATAAGCAAATATATTTATCC
>CAJQZJ010031840.1:2952646-2976597 GCA_907164525.1 Lophiomys imhausi
AGGGGGGAGTAGGGAGGGGATTGTGATTGAGATGTAACTTGAAGAAACAATAAATAAATTATTAAAAAAAAATAAAGAAAGGTGAGGCTGGCAGCATTCTCCACTACCAGAGGCCATTAGAGTGCTTCGTAGCTAGGCCGCCTGGCCACCTGTCTCTAGATTTTTTTTTTTTAAGCCTTGAATGTACTATGTAGCTCAGATTGACCTCAAACTCTTGTCAGCCCTCATGCTTCAGCTGTGTAAGTGTTGCAATTATAGGTGTGTGCTACTACACTTGGGCCTCTGAAATATTTTCCAAGTGAGGAATAGATGGGCTGTCACTTCAGATATATACGGGTTTAGCTTCTCTCTTTGGGTTCCCTGGGAAAACACTAATTTAGAATGATTACCACTAAGTAAGGGAGATACCTTAATGGGACATAATGATGCATGTGACTCGGCAGAACGCCCCTGCTAATGGGAGATGAGTCTCAGTCTCTGTTAATTTGTAGACTTCTCTGTGAATTCCCTTGGGAGAAGTTGGCCTTTCAGATAAGAGGTTGGAAACAGACCCATGATGGTAGCGTGTACCTGACTCAAAGCAATGATATCTTTTGCATAAATTTCATGGCATGTTTCATATGATTTTCTTCTTCTGTATTAGTGCCTGGTCAACATTATTTTTTAAATGTATAATACAAGATTTGGGGCAGATGAGTACATGGTTCTTGTCATTTACTACCATGAGGAGATAGCTTAATTTTCTCAGTACATAATATTGTTCCTCTATTAGGCCGAGTATCAGGGCCTCTTTATTTCAGTGTCTTGCACAGGGATTTAGCCTGTGGGTGAGAGAGAGAGCTCTGGTTTCACCCCTCCAACCTGTAATGTCACTCCCAAAGACTTCCAAGTCCCCAGCTAAGTGGAGCCAGTGAGAGATTCTATTTAGCACCAAGAGTGCTCTGCACAAGTGGGGGCTTTTTAAGGAACCTTGTGTATAGCCACAGATCTGACGTCAGAAGCAGTAGGAGGCTCCTCTTTCTACTGATGCGGGATCGTGATATATTCCAGAATCTTCTCAATGTAGCCTTAGATTGTTCCAACCCAACACCCCAGCCACATACAATGTGACTTTGATCTCAACAGAGCCATACGTTTTTGGACAAAAGACAGAGACAGTCCACAGGGTTTCTCATAGCAAATGAGACCATTTGGAGACACTCCAGACTATTAAATTATTGCGAGTTCCGTTTCCACTTCCTGTCCAAAGAGTAGACTCTTTGTGTGGAGGAGTGAGGCATTGAAAACTGATTTTACATTGTTGGTTGGGATGACAAAACTGAGACTTTGTAGACCAGACTGGTTATCTATTAGAAAATTGAGGGTTTTTTTTTTTTTGTTTGCTTGTTTGTTTGTTTTTTAAGGAGAGGGGAGCTTTTGGAATTCTTGAGAATTCCATCAAATCCTATTATAGGGTGATTTTGTTTTACTTTATTTAGAAAAGAGCACCTCTCCTCCTCACTGTCTTGTAAGAATTTAAGTGTCACTTGGTCTCTTGCCATGCAGGCATTTTACATAGAAGAATGCAGACTTCAGCTGGCAATTTTTATTCGAGAAAAAGGATCCTGACTGATCCTTCTGTTTCTCAAAGAGGAAACTGCATGGCATGGCAGGGGCTGGTCACTTCAGCTCTAGATTGTCTCTCTGGAAAGCCTCTGCCTTCTCCAACCCTGGTCAACACATCAGGCTCCTTTGTGTGTATCAAGGCAGAGTTTCACAGGCTTTGAACTTGTGCTGATCCTATTATTGGCTCCGCCTCCAAGTGTTAGAGTTAACAGGTGTGTGCCACCACATCTGTTTCTACATCTGGCGCACACTAAGGTTTTCTGAATGATGTCAGCTAGTGCACAGAGTCCTGAGGGCTTTCCTTGATAGAGTTTCACAGAAGAAAATGGAAAGATAAGTCAGTTTTCACCCGAAAGGGAACTTCAGAGAACTGCTGTCTGCCTGTGAGGGACCCTTCCATAGTAGTTTAACCCTGGTTTAAAAAGGGAGTTCCTTTTATTCTCTGAATTTTCCCTGAAGGTTTCTTCTTTTAAGCTAGAAATATTTATTTGATTATTTTTATTTGTGTCTATGTGTATGAATTTATGCCATGTGCATACTAATGGAAGCCAGAAGATGGCATCAAATCCCCTAGATTCTTGGTTATATGAATAAGGACATTGTTTTTTCTTAGCAAAATAGGAATTAGACCCTTTGGCTGTGACTGTCAGATGCACAGTAGTGAGCCCTCAGCAGATGGGATTATGAACTGGTGTTAGCCTAGGGATGATCTGTTTGTAAGACTTGTCCTTCTCCATTTTCATCACCTGAAAGGCACAAAAAAAATATTTGCCTAAGGGAAGCAATGTTTGGAATGCTTTCTTGTGAAAAGCGGCTGAGATTTTTTTTTTCCCTTAGAGGAGTTTTGACTCTTCTGGCTGAACTTCCAGGGTAGACACTTTAAGGCAGAAATCTTTCTAATCATGTCAGTTTTCTGTTTAGAGTCCCCTTGGGCTTTACGATCACATCCAAACTCTTTGATCTGGTCATAAATCATTCCCTCCAGCATCACTTTGGAAACTCTTCTCTTTGCTCTCGGGTTCTAGTCTTACTTAACTGATTTCCAAGCTCGACTTCCTTGAGCATTTTTGTAGCACTTATACAACACTATGCTAAGGTTTTTGCACAGGCTAATACACTTGGTCCTAATTAAAACCCTGATATTGGACACAGAAAGCTTAAGTAAGGCACAGGCAATCAGAGACCCAATAAACGGTGAATGGATTAGCTAGGATTTGACCCTACATTATGTGACCTCAGAACTTTTCCTTAACCACCTGTGCTGACTACTTTCTAACAGGAACGCACAAAGCTCTCACTGAGCTAACAGTTTTTTTGGAGGTGTGATTATACCTTTTATTTCTATATCCCTACTCGGTTCTCAGGACCTTGGGAATACCTGGTAAGGTAGGCAATATGATATTTCTCCATTAGGCAATGAATGCATGACACATACCCTTTCCTCAAACAACAGTTTGTGTAGCAGCTCCCAGGACTAGCATTGGCAGAAAAGTCCTAAGGCTCCTTTTATTTCTTTCTTCAGCCTTAGGACTCTGCCAGCCTTTAGGAGGCCCACCTCCTAAAGATTCCTAAAACATCACTGCCCACTATGGACTAAGTGTTCAAACTCATGAATATGTGGGGAGCATTTCTGACTCAAGGCCATAACAGATGCTTTTAGACTTGATAGTTTTAGACCTAGTTTTAGGTTGTTTTTGTTCTTTGTCTAAGATAGTTTTCCAAGTAGCTCAGGATAGTGTTGAACTCATGACCCTTCTGCATTAGCTTTCTTACTGGTGGTATTAGAGGTGTAACATTACATCGTTCTCAGATGGTTTTGAATATAGCAGTTCCATGTGCCCATCTTTCCACTTTCTAGTGCCAATAACAGTACTACAGGGGGATGAGATGTTTTCTTTTAAAATGGGGGTATATTCATCACATAGCTATAGAATATGATGGTTCATTACAGTTGCCAACTTGATTAAAATATGAGACACCAAGGAGATTAGTAAAACATTCCTATGTTCCTGTGATGGACATGTAATTGGCAATTAGATCATGAGGGCTTTTACCTAATCAATTAATTAAGAATTTGATGGATGCATAATATAATGAATTCACTGAAACTGGTAAAAGTTTGAAGGTGGGGCTTAGTTGGAGGAAGTAGAACACTGACAGGTCCTTGGGGCTTATAATCTTGTCCTAGCCCTTCCTGTATTTTATTTCTCCACATTGTGACTTCCGTGGTATGAACTGTGATGCCCTGCAATGCCTTCCCCACCAGCATGGCCAAACTCCCTTGACAGTGAGCCAAAATAAAATAAGCCTTCCTTTCTTTATGTTGTTTCTGTTTGTCCACAGTGACAAGACAAAAAATGAAAGCAAGGATGCTTATTTGCCTCATGGTTCTGAAGGTACAAGGCCGTGGAGGGGGGGGGGGCATTAATCTAGTAGATGGCCTTGCTGGCAGAGTACTAAGGCCATGCAGGACATCACATGCCAAGGGACAGAGAGTTCCCATGTCCTGTTGGACCTGTCTTCTAAAAATCCACCATCATTCAATCCTGGGAGCTCTACCGTTACCCTAATGAACCCTCCCCAAAGCTCCACATGTAAGTATCCCAGTTGGATTGGGTTCCATCCACGTACTACCTCACACTGAGTCTCAATGTCAATACATAACATTTTTGGAGATGTACTTCCATAACACTGTGTATGTTCATCCCCCACTGGAAATCACTGCACATTTACAAGTTATTATCTAATGAAGAGAGCAGGCCACAAATGAAAATAATTCCTGCTCTACAACCAATGTCTGTCAGAGAAATGGGGCCAAATGGCTGAAGATTGATGCTGTAATGTATGGAGAGAAAATGGGAACTGTCCAGGCAGCCACTGGTATGTCATTTTTTAGTTTTGGAAGCTGCAGGCCCTGCACTTCCTATATAATCAGATATATTTATCCCTCTCAGGTCTCTGAGGTGGTTGAAGAATAGATAGCTAGAGTCTCATAGTTAAATTTTGAGTTGTTTAGGAATCAAGAGGGTGTTCTGGATCTAAGAAGATATTTTTAAAATTATGAGGCAAGTTAGTATGAAAGCTGAGTTAGATATAGAACTTTAAACTCATGGAGATGGTTAGATAGTAGAATGTTAAAGTCAGGTGCCAAATACATATGGACTGGACATTGGGAATGTATGCTAAGCCATATAACTCTTATAATCGTGGCCTATTTATTTCTGTTGTTTTGTATTGTATTTATAGTTATAAGAAAAAGAACCATTATTTGGACTGAAAGGGAGAGCTGTTGGGGGGAAAAATAAATACCTTAAACTAAAAAAAAAAAAAAAGAAAAAGAAGGGAAGAGGATGGTGGGGCTGAGGGGGAGGAGGGTGGAAGGGTGGGACTGGAGGGGGGAGTAGGGAGGGGATTGTGATTGAGATGTAACTTGAAGAAATAAAAAATAAATTATTAAAAAAAAAAAAAAAAGAAAAGAAAAAGTGAAAACACTCCTGGAACACAATCTATGCATTTCAGCCATTGCTGTTCTGAAACCAGAGCAGTTGTGATCACTCTCATGAGAAATTCACAAGATTAGATCTAGAACATTTCTTTGTGGAGTTATTACTTTGTGGGGAGGGCTCATGGGGCACATGAGACATCATGGTCAGGGTAATTCTCACTGCAGTGTGTGAGGCCCAGCCCCTCTTTGAGAATATGTAGATAGCCAACATTGTAGAATACTTGAGATGGGCTCTTATTTTGTGATGTATACAACAATAAGGTGTCCATGCTTCTGTGGGGAACCCTCACCCATGTTCCTGTAAGTAACAACAATAAAGTTAGTTGGCTAATAAGCTAGACTTAAGTAGCATTGTTTCTTTGGTCTCTTACTAGGGCCCTATCTAGGGTTTGTTTTTTATCTCCCCAGGAAATGTTCAATGTGGTGGAAGTTTGGATTTCTTTGGAAACACAACTGTGTTGAATGAATGTGTTTTTTGTTTTGGTCTCAAATATAGGATGTGCGGGTGCTTTGTCCACCACTGAAAAACAGACTTGTGAAAGGTGCAAGACATCCTGATGAAAGAGCATATGATATTTAGCCAGCTGGAGACTGTCACATGTAGGAAACATATTTACATCCTTTGATAGACATACTCTTTGGAGAGCTCATGATCTTGGTCAACAGGACGGTACCTTATGCAGAGGGCATGAAGTTGGCCAATTAGAAAGCATCCTTATGCATATTTGGAGAAGGTATAAAAAATGAGGGCCCAGTGTTGGGGTAGTGTTAAGCATTCTAAATGTTAATTAATTGGTGCTGCTTGCTGTCTGTTACTTACCTTGACTCTGGTTAAATAAAATGCCGAGGCCTGAGATTGGACAAAGACAGAAAAAGGTAGGACTTCCTAACAGGAAGCCTGTGCTTTAGACAGAGAAGAAAACATTCCAGCCAGCAGCAGGAAGAAGGCATTCCAGCCAGGAGCAGCAGGAAGGAGGCACACACCATGGGTTAGAAAAAGGAACCTCATTCCGCATGGCCAGGAACATCGGCATGGCATGGAAAATGGCAGTCCAAGGGGACGTATGTATATATGGGATCATATTTGGGTAATAGAATTACAAGCTAGCCTAGACGGGCCAAGATTCCTCAACTCAGGCCTAGGCTTGGTAAAATCCATCCTGTGTCTCTGTGTGCTCATTTATAATGTCTGGATGAGAATTAACAACCGCCAAACCAATTAACAATAGTAAAAATACTGGGTAAACAATCTTATTAGCCATATTTTTATATATGGCGCCCAATGTGGGGCGCCACCTGAAAACTGCAAATTAATTAATTAATGTAGTTATTAGTAAGTATAAACTGTAATATTAGGCTGGCAGAGTGGCTGATGGAGTAGCCGGCGGCTTGGCAGAGGAACAGGCGACCTGGCCTGAGTGCCTTCACCGGTTGCCTAGCTTATCCTGGAGAAAAGAGCCCCGGGACCAAAGGTGGCCTACACCACCTATAACCTAAACTCTGTTAATTAATATAAGTTGTTATATTAGGCTGGTAGAATTACCGGCGGCTTGGCGGGAGATTCGCCTGGGCTCAAGGGGAGTCTGGGAATCCAACAGCCGGGACTGCTTGGACTGAGGGCCTATAAGCCGCCACAGTTTTTTCCCCAATAATTAAACACACTAAGACCTTTTAATATTTTAACGCTTAGCCCTTAGCTGGGCAGACTCTCAATTAGCTACTCTAAGTTAACCCCAAACCAACAGCTCAGAAACGTGGAGGGGCTTTTGGTGTGGCATTGTTTCTCATCACTGCTTTGCTTTGAAAGATTCCAGACAATGTTTTGTCGAAGTTTCCTGCTGCTGAGATTTGCTGAAGACTTCGGCCCAGGTCAGACTGAGCCCTGGTTGGGCCCCATTTGGAGCTTCACAAGTTGCTGCTTCTTCAACTCTCCTTGTTGGTGCTGATTCTTATGTTCCTATTGCTGATTGCAGCTGTGCCTGTATATGCTGATTTGTCTGGACTGCTGTCAAGTTGCTCCAAGGACCTGTGACTGAGGAGGTCTTCATCTTCTGCCTATAATAATACCATTTCTCCCGTGCCTCATGTTGGTGGGTTGGAAAGTATATGGAGTTATTAATAAATAGTTTAAAAGTATGCCTTCAGTTCAAAGAACATCACCAAAGAAAAATCTGAGGATAAGTGTGTGGGGAATCTTACAGCGCAAAACACTGACAAAGTTCATTCAGGTTCTGTAGAAGTTTTTTTCGTTCCCTTTTCTCTCTCCCTTTTTTTCTTCTTTCCATCAGTCTTTTCCTTTTCCTTTTGTACATTTCTAAGTTTCCACCAACTTAGATGGTGTAGTTTCTACAGGTGATCAAGATTTTAAAATTAGCATAATTATCAAAGGAAATTCAGCATTCTTGATGATGCTCTCTCTACTCCTGACATGTTTACCTTTTCTTTGTTGTCACAGTTTGCTGGTGAGCTTTTGTATGGGTTTATGTTAACAGGAGTCTCTTTCCCGTTTTACACATAAAAGCCACCTTCTGAGTGGTGGAAGTTCTGGAGGTCAGCTCTTATGGTCTACCTCTGACAATGAGCTAAATTGCCAGTCTTTTCTTTTTTTTTCCTTATATAGATGTTGCTAAAAAAACTTGTTGAGAAATATTTCTAGATTTAACCTATATGCTGGTTTTTTTGTTTTGTTTTGTTCATTTATGATGTGTTAATGAGGATCAATTCAATCTCATTTCTCATCCCTTAAATGCTTTATGTGTACTTTCTCATTGCCACAGCTGGATAGCAGTAAACTTTGTTAGGCCAAGAACTACAGCTTTTCTTTCTTTTCTCTGACTCTTCTCTTTTGCTAATGCCAAACATTCAGGCCATGGGAAATCTGACTGACTGTCTAGTTTCTAAATGTGCAGATCTGGTCCACTTGAGAAAAATGGTGTCACTTTATATATCTGCAGAGAGCTAGGTTTGCTTGAGGGTCCAACACTGTTGCTTTAAGCAGAATTTTAACATAAATCCAACCAATAAGATCAGAGTCTTGACATGCACATTTTGGCAGACCCATTCTTGAATCCTCTCAACATGAAAGATACTTTAAGATACACATCATCATTACTTGGCAAAATGAAGCTCACCTGCTATTCTCATGTGAAAACGGGGTATGATTCTTTCACTCATCATGAAGTTCTGGTTTTTATACCCTACTTAAATAAATCTTTGATATTAGCAAGTTGATGAAAGAGTTGACCATTAGACCATAGTAGAAAAAGGCAGGTTTATTTAGTACATGGCAAAGAAAACAGCTTTCTGGGTAGTCACCGAACTACTTGTGAAAAACAATGGGCTATGGTGGTCTCCATTTTGGAACAGTCCTCTTCAGTGAGGATAAGCTCTGGAATTTCATCTTCTGTGGAATCAAGGTGTGGGACAATCCTCATTGTTTGTGCTCAGACACATCGTACTGCTGTTTGCAGTTTGGCTAGAGTACAGCTGCAGTTTTCTGCCTGGAGATTGTTTTGGGACCAAGCTTGCACTGGGGACCTGTTCCTCTTCTGGTTTTCCTATCCTGGCCTTCTTTCTACATTTTTCTTGGACACAATCACAAACCTAGCCTTGGGAAGTTGTCTGGATATCTCTTCTTCAGTGGCTTATTGTCCTACTTGTTGTTTGTTACTCTGGCAGGGCTACTGAAATGTATCATGAAAATGAACCCCCACTTACAGTCAGTTTTGGTCTATGTTACCCTATTCAGGAGTCTTAAGAGAAGTGGGGCTTTTGATAGGGAGGGATTGAAAGCCTGGCTAAAAGGCATCATTTGGAGATGCAACCTAAAAAGAAACACATTTGATAAATAAGTTAAAAAATCAGAGACCAAATATAGAAAGTAGATAGCTGGCCGTTAATAGCCCCAGAAAGGAAGGTGACTAGAACAACCATGACCTGCTATTTGTTGTTAAATTTGACCAGGGTATTTGTAAAAAGAAATATGACTAATTAAACCATTTAACCAATATTTAGATTGTATTAAATTGGTTTGGGGGCTAATCCTTAACCATCCATTATAAATGAGCACACAGACACCATGTGGATTTTATCAAATCTAGGCCTGAGTTGAGGAATCTTGGCCCATCTAAGCTAGCTTTCAATTCTACTACCCAAATATGACCCCATATATACACATGTCCCCTTGGACTGCCATTCTCCACGATATGCTGATGTTCCTGGCCATGTGGAATGAGGTTCTTTTCTCTAACCCATGGTGTGTGCCTCTTCCTGCTCCTGGCGGAATGCTTCTTCTTCCTGCTGCTGGCTGGAATGAATTAATCCTCTGTCTAAAGTACAGGCTTCCTGTTCTAATCCCAGGAAGTCCCACCTTTCTCTGTCTTTGCCCAATCTCAGGCCTCGGCATTTTATTTAACCAATCAGAGTCAATGTAAGTAACAGACAGCAAGCAGGACCAATTAATTAACATTTAGAATGCTTAACACTACCCCAACAGGTATTAATGGCCACTAATGCCCTAGGGAATTTTATTGAGGCAGAAGGCGCTTGTTTTTTGGTTGGATTTATTTCCCACCCACTGATAGGCATATGTGTTATCAATGAACCCAAAGTAATTGCTACTTCTTGCTAGGTTCAATCAGCATAATGTCATCCATATTGCAAAACAATGAGACATTTGTGGAAGAGACAATCAAGATCCCTTCTAACTAAATTATGACACAGGGCTGAAGAGTTAATCCCTGAAGTAAAACTGTAAATGTACACAGTTGGCCTTGCCAACTGAAATCAAATTACTTTTGGTGATCCTTATGGATAGGTACCAAGAAAAAGGCATTTACTAGA
Organism: Lophiomys imhausi; assembly: GCA_907164525.1. Lineage (NCBI taxonomy): Eukaryota > Metazoa > Chordata > Mammalia > Rodentia > Muridae > Lophiomys > Lophiomys imhausi. Next base: position 2,962,599 of record CAJQZJ010031840.1, read on the forward strand.
TCATGCTGCATACCATGTACCAGGAGATGTACTAATCTGCTCAAGAAAGGACAACACATCTGGTACAGCAGCTGCAAACAGAGTCACTGTGTGATTCAGTTTTCAAATGTCATTCTCCATGATCTATCTGTCTTCTGTACTGACCAGATAGGAGAGTTAAAGAGAGATGTGTGGGGAACTACCACCCCTGCATCTTTCAAGTCCTTTAAAATAACACTAATTTCTACAATTCTTCCAAAAATGCAATACTGTTTTTGATTCACTATTTTCTTTGGCAGAAGCAACTATAAAGGTATTGGACCCTGCTGTTAAGGTCAAAGTCTGGCATCACTGGAAAGCACTGGAGCTTGGTGCAAAATGATGGACTCCCCTTTTTCAGTGGGGTTCCCTCCCTTTCTGCCTGATCTGGGGGTTCTAGGACTGCCAGACCACAACTTCTGTCTGAGGAATGTCACATTGCTCTCAGGGAGATATCAGGCCCAACCATTTCTCCTGATAAGAAACAAGTTCAGTGAATACCTGGAGGTACCTCCTCATCATAATGAGATCTCTAGGTACCTTGTCTTTCTGCCAATGACCTTTGTTCATGCCTCTTACCATACCTGGTGTTCGTCCCCCCACCCCTATTGCTCATGGGATAATTAGGTACTGTGTTCCCTTTCTTATGTGAGGACTATGCTACTGTATGTGAAGGAAGTATCCCTGGCACTCCTAACCCCAGTGAATCAAACACATTTACCTCTAAAACCCCTCCCCACTACCCAAGGTTTATAATGTCCCCCTTCACAACATAAACTCTTTCTCCATTCCTCCACCATGGTTGTCTGAGACTCAGCTGTTTATTTTGGGCTTGAGAAGGAAGAACTCATTGCTGGATCCACCTGCTTAGACAGGTCTCCTAGAGCCGGCAGCTGGGGCTTGTCTCTGAGCACATGAAGTGCCAGCTTACCTGCTTGCTGCCTAGATCTAGACAGCAGCTTACACCACTGCTGTCTAGATAGGCTCATGCATCTCAATCGCTGGTGCAGGTCACCCTGGTGGCCACCTCCAAAGCTCCCGCATATCCCTTGCCACCCACCACACTTCATCTGCAGCAGCTGGTTGTTGGCTGTCCCCAAACCACCCGCTGGATTTGCCCACCTTCTTGGCTCAGCTCAGAAGCCCCAAACTCCCTGCTGCTGTCTGGATGGGGGCCAGCCAGCAGTTTAGCTAAAAGAGGATATCACTGTGCTGTAGAGAGGGTCTTTTTCTCCTGCATGCTTATCATAAAAGTTGTAACACTTGGTGGTAGAGAAATTCCTTTCTCCCAACTCTCCAGGGAATCCTGTGGCTTTGTTTGGGTCCCGCCCATGTTTCATCCTTTTTGACATAGCCCAGACCTTCCAGCAGAAGAGCATATCCTTCTGGTGTGGTGCTTGACAATACCCAAGCTTCCTGGAAATGTGCCCAACAAGGCCCATTCCCCACTGGAAGCCACAGAATGACATAAAAGCTTCCATTCAGCCTTTCCAACCAAAATAGCCCTCACTCTACAGGTCAACAACCAATGTGAGTATTCTGTCAACTTCTAAGTATACCTGTCTCACTTATACATCGGGGATTGGGAAAATAACCAGAGTATGAATGTGGGGAACTACTGACCTACTGTGAGCCAGACTTCAGCCCAAATTCCATTAATCCCCTGACCTTCATAAGCTCCTACTAGAGGGCCACAATGTTTCTTGGGAATCTCCCATAATTAGCATCAATTCAGACCCTGTATCCAATATACCCTGAGAGTCTGATTGTTTCCTTCCTCCAGTGAATAATAACCCTTGTCAAATGTCCTATGGCCCTGTGGGGAAGGACTGGAGAAAGGCTACCAGTGAAACTTCTAGGTATTTTATAAGATCCGTTCTCAGAGGAACCTGGACACCCCTTCATTCAAGGGATTCTGGGTCTGCAAACTGGCTCAGGTCTGGAAATTTATTCATAAGCCAAAATTCCCCTTTGCCACAATCTAATGGAGCCTTTCTTTCATTAGTTTGAAAATTTTTCTGCTTATACAGACTAAACAATTATTAAGTGGGCTTCTTTTCTTTTGTGTGTGGAAACACCATGATTGATTAGCTAGTACCAAAGATCCCTATGAGTTATGCTACCATAAAATTCACTTTGCCGACCATTATGGGTCAGGCCATTATGGACATTGTTTTGTCCATGCTGCCCATTATGATAACTACAATTACCTTGTCTTTGGCTATTCAGTGCTGTCACCTGGCCCCTGCTATTTTTAGGCCCAATTAAACCAATCAAATTTAATTCATCCAATTAAGCATTAGCTTTTCCAACCTTCAGGTCTGGCACAAGGTAAAGGGTGACAACAAAGATCTTCAAGTGTGCTGGTGCGTCTTTCACAATTTTGTGTCTCATAGGATCAGTGCAGGGCATGTGTTCTGGGCCTTTCCACTGTGGAGGATTAGGTTTTACACATCATTCCCACTCTAGCATTGTAATTTCCCTGAACCTTAAAATCCCTTCATCAACACCAAGCCAAATAATATCAGGCATCTCCAACTCCTCTTCAACTCCCTCTTTTGACAAATTATTCAGCTAACCATTCAATCAGACTTTTGACACCTTTTCTTCTCTTCTAACTGTGTCAATTTGCATAGTAAACCTAATATCTCCATATGAGTAAAGTTGGCCTGATCCAGGTTTATGTTTCTTCCACAATTATCCCACACATAGTCCCCAAACTTCTGCTTGAATGAATTAACAAATTCATTAAGTTCTGTAGTATTATAGCACACCTCCCCATGGACTACACTTTCTACCTCCCCTCTAGGATCCTGTTTTAGCTAAAGTCTCATTACATACAGGTCTAGAGGCAACTATTGGTGCAGTTTAAGGGACATCAGTATTATCTTGCCTGGCATCCCTTCAGAGAAAGTCACTGTTGGTTTAGTAGACAATGAAGAATTGATTTCCCCTGTCAAAGGGGGAAAAGACAAGGACTGAGGGTGGGAGTACATCTTCTGCTGAGAGTAGAGAGACTACTTTCTCAGGTGAGATAAACTCTTGAGAATCTGAGGGATCAAAATTCTCATCTTCAATATGGTCTTCCCACACATCCCCATCCCACATTACAGGATCCCATTCTTTACCAATTAATGACCTTAATTTAACCACCAATGCCTTTGAGGCTGAGACTTGAATTTTCACTGTAATTTGGCCAACCTTATAATAGGTTTTGGTTTGATTTTCTGCAACTTGAGTTCTGTGGCTGCTGGAAAGAATATTTCTTCCAGGACACACTTAGAGACTTTAGCCTGTTTATATGCATATCCGGAGCTGGTCAGTTTTATACTTAAGGTCACTATTGTCCTTCTCTGTATTCTGAGATGCTAGAAGTTCATTAATTTTATCATGAAACTCATCCCTGTCAATTTATCCATAGATGCTAAGAGCTACCAATCAGCATCATTTCCCCCCAAAACTGTTACACATTTTATATACAGAATCACCAAATCCATTGTCTCTAACAATTGGTAAATCAAGATAATCAAATGTATTTGTCTCCTTAAGTTAGTAACATAGTTCACACTCTGGACTTTCAGTACTCCGAGCTCCCAGGAGAGGCTTCAGTAACATGAGAGGCCTCAGTTACTAGAGGTATTGTAAAATTGGATAGTGTGTTATAGATACTTAAAATATTCATCCTTATACTTCTGTTGCTTTAGAACCATTTCTGGTACCAAAAATCTATATTAAGTTCTCTAATAAAATATAAAGAATGAATCTTTCTCTCTCCATCACCGTCATCATCATCATCATCATCATCATCATCATCATCATTGTATCTATAAAGGGGATTTATTATGGTGGATTACAGACTATTGTCCAGCTAATCCAACTATGGCTGCTTATGAATGGAAGGTTCAAGTATGGTGGGGTCTGCATCTGAGAATTTGAGGGTCCTGTCAGTGGCTGTGCTGTTTTCCCCCTCTGCCATGAGATTGGTGGTTTTCATAACATCCCCTTTCTAATCCTCAGGTGTGTGCACACTAAGCCTCATTACTGCCTTTCTCTTTTGGGCGTGTTATGGAGCAGATTGCACAGCAATCTGAATTTCCTCATTCCTAAAGCTGACATCCTAGAGGTTAGAAATGATTATCTACATTAAAAGGGCTATTGCCATCTAATCCTTTACCCGAGGGCCCAGGAAAATATGAGGAAGAGGAGGCAGAAAGATTGTAAGATACAGAGGGGATGAATGGACAATATCAGTGAAACAGTGTCTTCCAGACACAACAGAAGTGATGCATATTAATTCACAGAACCTGTGGCAGCCTGTATAGGGCCCACACAGAACCAAACCAGACAGGATCCCAGAGCTAAAACGGAGTGGACACAAGCTCCATCCACAACCAAGCAGCCATCTCCAATTAACTACTGCTCCACAAAGGAAAAATTAGTTTCTCTAAGGAGTCTCACTAGGTATACAAAACACACTTAAGGGTAAGCACCCAGGACCAGTAATAGATGGCCAATACAAAATAAACTCAAAGCTATTTTTAGAGGGCTTTCCCCCCACCTCATATTCATTTGTTTTGGCTATTTACCCATTTATTTTTACCTATTATACTTCTGCTTGTATATAATGATTTATAATTTTGAGTTTTTATGGGTTCTGTATGTGTGTATGTGTCTACATTTTTCCTGCTCTTTCTTAGTTTCTTCTTCTTCTTTTTTTTGTTAGTTTCTTTTATCCTTGTTTGTTTTTTATTTTCCTAAGGGAGAGAAAGAAGTCATAGAGTTGGAATATGGGGAAGATCTTGAAGGGAAAACTGTGATCAGAATATTTTGTATGAGAATAACTTTATTTAAATAAAAAAAATAAAAAGGGTCTTTCTTCCACCTCTCCCTCCCCCCTCCTTCTTCCTCATCCCTCTCTGCTTCCTTCCCTCTCCCCTCTGTCTCCTCCTCCCCATCTTCCTCCCTCTCCCTCAGATGGGGTCTTACTTTATAATCCAGGTTGACCTGATACTCGTGCTACTCCAACCCCAGCCTCCTGATCACTGGGATCACACTTTGTATCACCACGCCTGGATGATTTATTTCTTTGCAATTCTATGGATTAACACTACTGCTTTCTAATGCCATACTAGCCCTACAATTAGCTTATACCTCCCGCCAGTTATCATAGCAAGATGTGAATATCTGTAGAAGGCAAATTATTTAAAAAAATCATCTCAATGCTATAATATAGTAATAATCATTCTTAATTGGATATGGTTTTCGGAATATACATCTCTGTGCATCATGTAAGTGCTGGCGAGCATCCTTTGTTAGTAAGAAGCTCAGTCTTTTTAAAGGTTTATTTATTACTTCAATTTATATCTCCATCACAATCTCCTCCCTCCTCCCCTCCCATGCCTACCCTATCCCCCTTCTCCCACCTATCCTACTCCTCTGGTGTGGGGTGCCCTACATATCAGCCCCCTTCAGTTCAGCAGCCTTGAGGGCTAAGAGCTTCTTCTTGAATTAGGGGCCTACATGGCAGCTCCTCTAGGGAAAAGTGTCCCACTAACAGGTAACAAAGTCCACGTTCCTGTTCCTCTCAGTCTGTTGGTTGTAGGATAGTTATCCTGTACTATATACAGCTAAAATCCAGTTATAAGTGAATAGATGCCATGTGCATCTTTCTGGGTCTGGATTAGCTCACTTACATTGAGTTTTTCTAGTTCTATCCACTTGGCAGCAAATTGAGTGATTTCCTTGTTTCTGATGGCTGAGTAGTATTCCATTGTGTAAATGTACCACAGCTTTTTTATCCATTTGTTAGTTGAGGGATACCTGGGTCTTTTAGCTATTACAAATAAAGCTGATAGCCGGGCGGTGGTGGCGCATGCCTTTAATCCCAGCACTTGGGAGGCAGAGGCAGGCGGATCACTGTGAGTTCGAGGCCAGCCTGGTCTACAAAGTGAGTCCAGGACAGCCAAGGATACACAGAGAAACCCTGTCTCTAACAACCAAAAAAAAAAAAAAAAAAAACAAATAAAGCTGATATGTCTCAAGGAAATAAGGTGGAGAGTCACAGACCAGGATACCACATGTCCCCTTCTGGCTTCCATGTGTGTGCACAGGGGCCTAATCGCCACCCCACAACCTGTATCCATTTCATAAGGTACTTTCTTCCCAACCAATTCCTACATTAAAGCCTATCCATCTTTTTTCTTTCTGTGCTTTTTTTCTTTTCTTCCTCTCTCATTCCTTCTCTCTATCCTTTTTTCCCTTTTTTGTAGCTTCTGGGGAATGGAAGGCATTAAGAAGCAAGTCTATTATATAGAGTCATGGGGCACCATTCAGACACCTAAGAACTGAGATTTCCCTATTGTTTAAAGTCACACGGTTTCTCAGTGGGATTTTCACTATTCAATAATAATTTAGGCCTGTAGTAATAATAAATATCTGGTATCACCAGTTCCCTTTGAAAATCTCAGTTATAGGTTATGGTACACATTGACTTTAATATAAAATTGACTTCCTGAACAGAACACCGACAGCTCAGGACCTAAAACCAACAATCAATAAATGGGATCTCATGAAACTGAAAAGCTTCTGTAAGGCAAAAGACACTGTCATTCGAACAAAACGGCAGCCTACAGACTGGGAGAAAATCTTCACCAACCCCACATCTGACAGAGGGCTAATATCCAAAATCTACAAAGAACTCAAGAAATTAAATGCCAAGAAACCAAATAATCCAATCAAAAAATGGGGGACACAGCTAAACAGAGAATTCACAAAGGAGGAATACCTAATGGCTGAGAGACACTTGAAGAAATTCTCAGCATCCTTAATCATCAGAGAAATGCAACTCAAGATGACTCTGAGATTCCATCTCACACCTGTCAGAATGGCTAAGATCAAAAGCTCAAATGACAGCACATGCTGGTGAGGTTGTAGAGAAAGGGGAACTCTCCTCCATTGCTGGTGGGAGTGCAAGCTTGTACAACCACTATGGAAATCAGTCTGTTGATATCTAAGAAAACTTGGAATAGTTCTACCTCAAGACCCAGCCATACCACTTCTGGGTATACATCCAAATGATTCCTTACCCAACCACAAGGACATTTCCTCATCTATGTTCATAGCATCCTTATTTGTAATAGCTAGAAACTGGAAACAACCCAGATGTCCCTCAACCAAGGAATGGATAAAAAAAAAAAAACCTGTGGTACATCTACACAATGGAATACTACTCAGCCATCAGAAACAACTAAATGCAATTTGCAGCTAAATGGATGGAACTAGAGAAGCTCATTCTGAGTGAGCTAACCCAGACTCAGAAGGATGCACATGACATCTATTCACTTACAGTCGAATTTTAGCCATATAGTACAGGATAACTATACTACAGCCAATGCACCAAAGGGAACAGGAACATAGACTTTGTCTCCTGTCAGTGAGACATTTTGCCCTAGTGGTGCTGCCTTGTAGTGTGCTCCCAGTGTATGAGGAGGATCTTGGCCCTCATATAACTACTGAACTGGGGCAGGGGACTGTCATGTAGGGACACTACACTCCAGAGGAGTGGGATGAAAGGCATAGGGGTGGGAAGGTGTGACTGGGAGGGGTGGAAAGAGGGCACTGTGATGAAGATGTAGCCTGAAGTAATAAATAAATATTAAAAAATAATTGACAGTATTTTTCTCAACAGACTACATAGGGATTTTTCTTTGAAATGAAGAAATACTAAAAGACTGTAATCAGCCCTGGCTGATGTGTTGGTGGCTTTTTAGAAAGATGATTATTGTCACTATGTGATGGACTCCTCTATAGCTTAGGTGGATCCATGCATGGACACAAGTCCCTTCTAGATACTGCTACTACCACCACAGTTCCATGATCTTCTGGGGATTTTGCCCATGGTTTTATCAACAGACATGATGATGAGATATAATTTAGTCAAAATAGAGAAGCTTACAGAAGCAGGCATTTAATCAATACTTTTTTTTAATTCAGTGCTTACAATGTACCAAGTGCTGAGATTCATCATTGGACAAAACAGATGAGATTCCTGTCCTCATGGGGTTTATATCTTAGTTAGAAGGGGCAGGCAATGAATGGATGGGTGGATTGGATGAGTAAGTGAGTGAGTGAATGAATGAATGAATGAATGAATGAATGAAGTACAAGCAAAAGCGGTAGCTTTTGAGGATAGTATTTAGTCTTTGCTTCAGAAAGCAAAATAGCATTGAACTCTTTAAGAAAGTGCTCCAAAGCTCTGTATATGGTCAGCTGCAGACTCCAGAGAGTGCTACTTGGGGTCAGAGAGGTGACTGAGAACGCTAAGTTTTGCAGCTGAACTTTTGTCCTTTTTAGGACTAGGGTCACTTGAAAACACCACCAAGCACACCAGAATATAACCCCTCAGAGGAAGTGGGCTTGCCCTCACCCCTTTACTATATTAACTATACACTGTGTGCTAATGTCAAATGCATTGTGGCTGGGGAACCAGGATTCCTAGTTGAGTCCAGTAGGAGACACTTTGGGTTGTTTGTTTGCTTTTCATGTCATTTTTGGGAAAACAGTGTACCAAATTGTGATCTACCCTTGGGATTTTTTGCAATATTTATAATGTTTGGGAAAGCATGCTGTAAACCTAACATAGTATTTAAATGTAATCTATTGGGTATTTTTAGATAAACTAAAAGTTTTATGGTTGACAGAGTTAAATCAGTTTGGAAATTTGTCATGAACAGTTTTTAGGATTTATTCTCTGATTAGGTAAACAGTATTTTCATTACTCTGAGGCTGATTTTAAGTGAGAATTTAAGTCAACCATCAAAGAAGCATGAAGGGTAATGAATAGTTGTATGAGACTTCTCTTTAAGCCTCCATAGCCTCTGTCATTACCTTACATTACTTTCTTATACCTTTACACCTTGTATTTACATACCCTAAAGCACTAATTTTCACATCTTCAGACTCTTTTTGTACCCTCAAAACTTACTTAAGCTTTTGCAGCCTCCATTTATAAGACACATGAGTAATTATTACTGGCAGCAGTCATTACAAAGCAAGTTTCTTTAAATCTTTTTGTCTTCTTTTGCTCTCCTCTTTCTGTTATAGTCAAGTGGCCTGCTTGACACAGGACAGAGATTTTTGTGGAAACCTTCAAACAAACATGCTTGGGTCTAGAGGAAGGAGGGTGTTAACCCAACCCCAGAGCCAGTCTTCAAATAAAGTAGAGCAGCATGAAACATTAGTATTATCCACATTCAAAAGACATTTAAATCTCTGCTAAACTGAATCCAGTGGCCAGAAAGCCTAGAGATAAATTCTGAGCCCTGGCCACCAAAGCAGCAATGGCAAGTGACATTAGTGGTGTGGCTGGAAGCTGACAGTGGCAGAGAAAGCAAAACCAAAACCAATAAACACAGAACACAGAAAGCTCACATGCTCAAAGGAGACCAGCCTGAAACAGAACATGGGGTGGGCACCATCATTCATACATTCAAGTGAGCCTTTCCCATTTCTGTCTCAGTTCCCATGTTTTCCATAAAACTTATGGACACAACAGAAAACACAGACCCACCTGCACACACAAAACAGACAGAAAAAACTTTCTAAATAACCAGAGCCAGTCAGGCAGACAATATCTTGCTTTTTTTCCTAAACAGGAGTGAAAGGGTTTTGTAGATGAATGATGAGAAGGGGATGATGTTTGGCTATAGGGCAATTTTGGTTGTCCCATACTCAGGATGCACCTGGGAGCTGGCAAAGAAAAGGCATGTTGGATTGTGTGATTTGAAGGAGAAGGAAGAAGGGAATAATCAGCAAGCCTGGGGTCAAGCAGATGGGGGGCGGGATAAAAGAAATAAAGGCCTGCACTTTGGCTAGATCCTGCCCCAGTAAGGGGATGGGACAATTTGGTACCACTAGGATGGAGTGAGTAAGTGGGATGCCACTGAAAATATAACTAAGTGGAGGGGTTTGGTGAGATTGGTATGGTTAACCCCCTACCCTGCTATTCTGTGTCTGGCAGGGAATTCTGACCTTGTCCAGTATCAGGCCAGAAACATACATTTCTCTGCCCGAAGGTCAGGGCTAGTTTGGTCATGGCAGAAAAGGGTGGAAGACAGACAGAGATCCATACCCTCAGGATGTTTGTTCAGGCCAGAGATCCAGGAGAAAAGTTTATTTTCACTGCCAAATGTCACAGCTCTTAGCTAAATATGAAGGAGGGTTATCCATCTCTGTCATGCTGTGAAAGGTTATGATTCTTTTAGCTGAACTGCCAGCATGAGGCCAGGCAGCTTCAAGGATCCTGGAGCTCCAGGGGCTGGGCCAGGCAACCAGGTGAATCCTGTGGCTATTTCATAAACAACCAGCAACCAGCCATCATAAATGAACTATGGAGTGACAGAGGTGTCAGAAACTTAAGCACCTCTCTGAGAGCTTCAAAGGCAGCCACTGGGGCAACAGTGATCAAGTTGAGAGCCTGGCTAGGCAGCCAATGGCAGGAAGGCAGGAGCCTGCACCCCATGCAAACCTGGCTAGGCAGGTGGTGGCATCAAATTCTTCATGAAAGAAGAGCACTTCCTTCCAAAGCCCAAAATAAACAGCCAAGTCTTAGACAGTCATGGTGGAGGAGTGGATGAAGAGAAAGTTCATTTTATGAATCAGGGACATTATAAACCTTTGGGCAGTGGGGAGAGGTTTTAGAGGTGAATGTGTTTGACTCACTGGGCATGGTCCTATCATAAGAAAGGAAATATAGTACCTAATTATCCCATGGGCAGGGGTGTATGGAAGAACTGTAAGTATGGTTAGAGGTATGGACAAATGTCGTTGGTTGAAAGCCAAAGGATGAGAGATCTCATCAGCATGGGGAACTACCTCTAGGAATCCCCTGGTGTTCACTGGGTAGATTTCTTATAATGAAAGAGTTGGGCCTATAACTTCCCCGAGGGTTATGTGATGCTCCTTAGAGGATCTGGAGTTTCCCCAGATCAGATGGAAGGAGGGGGGAGATTGCTGATAAAAGGGAGACCGCCATTTAGCAGGGGCTTTCCAGTAATGCCAGACTTCAACCTTAACAGCAGAAATTCCCCACACTACCCCAACAAAAGGGGAACAAGAAGGACAGGTGGGTCTCTAAAACTTTGTTAGGAATGCGTAAGTGGCCCCAGTGTCCAGAAGGACAGAGATCGGTCACCTTGATACCATAATAATTACCAGGGGCTCCCTGTCAGAGGTGGTGGTCAGGCCAAGGGAACTTGAACCCCCTCAGTTGTCCATGTCCAAACCTAGGAGGTTAACTAGAGGGCAATCTTGGCCTGATGTCCTGACACAGTGAATGACATGGGATTAGTCACCAGCCCAGTTTCCCTTTTGATGGCACCTTGGACATGATCCAGATAGTTGACAAGGGCTCAGGCAGGTCTGAGCCCATGATCCTCCTGACTACATTTAGATTAAGGACCCAGAGGTTCTCAGGATTTGGGAGGTGAGGCAACTTGGACAGTTGCTATGGCCAGCTAAAAGGCCTTACCCAACATCAGGTAATTTTGTTTTCAGGGTTTTTAATCTCTCTCATGGTACAACTTGAAGGCTGCCACTAAGACTTCTGTCTGTGGGTTCAGAGGCCCTCTCTCTACTTTAAGTTTGGTCCTAATATCAGGTAAGCTCTGGGAGAAGAAATGGGTCATAAGGAGTTGTTTCCCATCTTGGATTTTGGGATCTAGACTGGTAAGAGGGCCTTTATAAGGTGGTCTAGGCCTTGAGCCAAGTTTTTGTGTTAGTCCTGGATGATTTCTTGGATTTTTTCATAACTTACTGCTTTACAGCTAGCATTACAGAGACTGGCCAGGAGGCAAGTTATAAATTGATCCCTAGTTATAATGCCTCCTAGGGGGTATTATAAGTGCCCTCTGACCACCTCATCCCAGACTGGGTGGGAAGCATTAATTTGGTGAGTTTCCTCTTCATGTATCCTAGCCTGTCTTGTGCTTCTTCGGGAGAAGGTTGTTGGTGAGAATCATGTAAATGTCATAAAAGGTGAACTTGGAAGATTGAGTGATCTATTGGAATTCTTTAATAATTTCAATAGTCACTTCCAAATAACAAGGTGGAAGAATTAGGGTGTAGCACCCCAATCTTTTTTCTATTTGAGAGAATTTGCTTAGTGAGAAGAGGCCATGTACCCTGATTAAGCCATCTACCCAGCAACCTCCTAAAAATGGAGATCCATATCCAGGTTAGGCCAGGTCAGAGGAGGGAGAGAGGGCCCCATGGAAGAGCAGGAATGAGTAGCAGGGGCCTAAGGGCTGTTTGTGGGCTGAAAATTGGTACCAAGCAGAGTTTATTTGTCCCTGGGGAGGGAGAAAGGGAAACTGGAGGGGTCACAGGAGGAACTGAACTGTGCATTGAAGCTGATGGGGGAAACTCATTAGCTGGATCAAAAGTAGTGGAGAGATCATCTGTTTGGGCTTCATAGCTAGTTGGAGCTGGGTTGGGGACCAGAAACAGAGAGAGGGCTTGGAGAGGAGGAAAGAGAAAGTTCTGACATAGGGAATCTTTTTCCATTTCCCCGACTGACTCACAGTAGTTGTAAAGGTCCCAAATGATATTAGGATGTAGGGTACCATTATGCAGCCATTTGATTGGTAATCTAAGGGATATTGAGGCCAAATTCGATTCCAAAAGTGAATCATTTTGGGGACCTTCAGGTGGGGTGCCAGATGCAGAGGCTTGAAGTTTTCTAAGAGGTATCCCAAGTGGGAAACGAGAGGGTGTAGATGAGATCGTTACCATGGATGTGAAGTGTGGGTAGGAAGAAAGGTTGCAACAGTTTGTAGTAGAGGGCATCTCCAGGACTCAGGGAGGACAAAGGTACCTAGTGGATTATTACCACATTTAACTGGGGTTAGGGCTAATCTCCAAGGAGACTTGGTGCCTGGTACCAGGGCTTTCAACATGGCCTGAAGGCTAGCAAGAAGGCAATAAAAACAGGAGGTCAGGAATGAAGTCTCATCTATAGGAAAGATATGGTAATGGGGCTGAATAGTATCATAAAAACCACAAGGGCATAGGGAAGCTGTGGGATTATAGGTAGCTCTGAGGGGAAGGTAGAAAAGGTTGGGGGGAAGGGTCATAATAGCCCAGTCAGGCCTAAGGAAGCTGCAAGATTGCAGCTCCAAGGGTTGGGGTAATGGGACCTGTGAAGAGGGTCATCTGTAGCCCTAAAGACTGTGGTTGGGAGTACCTCCACTTCCAAGAGTACCAGAAGGGTGCTGGATGTTCAATGATCACTTCCCTGGACTTAGGAGAATGTTTACATCAACTGATTGGGAAATTTTCCAAACTACTGCTGGTTGATGGAATGCCAGTCAATTGATGGGCTGGGAGGTGAATCCATTGTGGGTGGACTGGAGATGACAGATAGGGTCCTAGTGGGGCTCAGATCCCAAAGGGGAGCACAGGGACCAGGAGAGCCTATCTGAGTAATCACACTAATGTAAAGGTTTTTCTGGCACAGGAGCATCTTGGTAGTTGGGAGCCAAGGAATACCATAAAGTCACACCATACAATAAACATCACACAAGAGGTTTATTGGGGACAATAACAGAATGGCAGCTACCTCTGAACAGGAAGAGAGACAGTAGCTGACTGGATGGAGTTGCAGGCCTTTATAGGGTCTTTGGAGCATGTGCAGTGAGCTAGTGGAAAAGAATATTGTAGCCAAAGGTATTGCTTGACCTTTAACACTGAGTCATGTGTGTGGGGATTTCCAAGTTCCCAGTTCAGGGACAGCCAGGGACAGAGTGATTTTTTTCCACTGGTTTGTTTCCTTACACAGTTCTCTCTCTCCCTCCTTCTCTCTCTCTCTCTCTCTCTCTCTCTCTCTCTCTCTCTCTCTTTCTCTAGCTGCTGGCTATGTATCAGGATGTAAAGCTCTGAGCTTCTGCTTCAGTGCCATACCTGTCTGCTTTATCATACACTAACC
>CAJQZJ010031840.1:2976607-3027069 GCA_907164525.1 Lophiomys imhausi
AGCTTCTGCTTCAGTGCCATACCTGTCTGCTTTATCATACACTAACCTTCTAAAACTGTAACTAAGCCTCAAATCATTTGTTTTCTTTTATAAGAGTTGTCTTACATGGCATCTCTTCATAGCAATAGTACAGTAACTAAAGCATTGGAGGAAATTGAGAAAAAATTCACAGGACAGGGAGAAGTTTGCAAGAGAGGAAAATGTCGCTGAACTTTTTCATCTACATCTGTATCAGAAACTGGACTAAGAGTGAGGTTACTGTTATGAAACAAGTCCAGGGAATTGGAATTTTCCCAGTAGCTCATGTTGGGAAGCCTGGCTCCAGCCAGTGGGAAAACTTATCTCCCAGAAAGAGATTTCATGGTGCCACATGAAATCTGCCTGCCAGACCATCTTGGAGGATGACAATCAATTCCAGACAACAATAATCTTGTTTGTAGGTGGGAGGAAACACCACACTTTGACCATGCACCCTGTTCCCTCCCATCTCCCACTTCCATCCAGACCCACCCTCTACTCTTGAAATCTGTCCCAGAATAAAAAATAACAGCTCGTTGTGGAAGCTACAATGTGTCTCAGTATGTCCCACAAAATTCCCCTTTGTTCATACATTCTGCTTGCAAATGTTCATTATAATGACACCTTGGTCTGGTATGAGGCCCCTCGTTTCCACTACTCCATCAGTGCTAGAACCTCACTGGAACTCCTCTCAGATATGCTGTAACTGCCCTGTGTCATGGAGATCCTGCAGTCCTGGGTTGTGGAACTGACCTCTTCTTGCACTCCGGCAGTTCATCCATGGGGTAGATGTTGGGGTGGGCCAACTCAAAGCCCTGGTTCTGGACTTGCAACCCCCACTTGCATGGCCAGTTCTACTATGGAAAGGTTCAGGGCCTGCTCTCCTGAGTGCTACAGCATGTGAGGGGTAGTGACAGCTCTCCTGATCTTGTGACCCCATCTGGGCCATATCTACTGTCGGCCAATGGTGGTGAGGGCAAAAGGGAGGAGAGGCCATCTCTCCCTAGCCAACACCACAACAAAGCAGACAGAAGGAAGGGCTGGCTCACCCACAACCCCTACATCAAGGGCCAGGCAGAGTTTTCTAGTTTCTGCTTTGTTTTCTGTCCTGGGAGCCCATCTGGTGCTTGCCTGGTACTGGCCTGGTAGTCATCACAGGCTACCCCATGGCACCAAAGTGGTGTTGGTGACCAGTTTGCTTTTATTTTTTCCCCAGCAATGTTACTCTACTATTCACTCAGATGTTCATAGGTCAGAACACTGAATGTAGACCTAGCCTCTCTCCTCTCTGCCACCTACTGATGCACATGTGACATAGCTGTCACATCTGCAATGCCTGTAGAGGCAGTGACTAGGAAGGACCTGTTAACTATCTGTAACTCTAGCCTTCTTCTTAAACATTGTATCCTCATGTAAGAACCCAGAAAAATGGACTTGGGAGAGAGCCAGATCTTTCTGTCCCTTTTCCTAGTGTGGATTAAATAAATCTTTTTTGTTTCTGCTGTTCTCTATTGAATTGTCTCTTTTAATTGGCTTAGCAAGAATGGGTGTGACCAAGACTGGACCAGAGGACTTCCAAGGACACAGGTTGACTCTAACTCCAGGAGTACATCCATGATATTATTATGAACAAGAGAGCCATTTAGACATGATTCATCACATGCACACATACACACACTGTCCTGTGAGCCACGCAAATGCCCACCATCCTTAACAGGTCAATTGAAGAGACACTAGGGATAGGCACAGAAAAGAGATCTATTCTATGTGGTCACACTGGGAAGAGGAATAAAGAGGTGCTGTAATCCTCCAAGATTATCTTCAGGGTCCTGACAAGAAGTTTAGGTTTAAATAAAGGGCAAGAGGCATTTAATTAAGCAGTCCTGATCAGCGTATGATGTCACCAGCCATTGACTCACCTCTGCTCCAGTCTCTCAATCATGGTGGACTGAAAAGTTGACAGAACTGTGGGAAATCTCTTCCTAGAAGACAACTTCTTCCTCTGGCTGTCACTAGGCTTTGGCCTTTTTCTTCTTCCAATAGTGAGATTCTTAGAAAAATTCCAGTGTGTTTGGGTCCATTGTTCACTAGTCTGATAGCCAAAGGCAGGAGTATAAGTGTATATGACCCTTGCTACTTTGTGGGTTCTCTTTTTTACCACCCTTTATTTATCCCTCCTGGTTTCACCTCCTATCACTAGATAGGAGAGAAAGAATGACAGAGGAGGAGAGAGAGAAATAGAGATCCCTGAATCTCATTTCTTTCTTCTTGTTCCTTCTTTGAGCCTGACAACTAACAAATGACAGCCAATCCCCCTGAATGACCAACAACTGCCAACCCCACCTCTCGGGTCTTAGCATTCATATAACCTCTGAAAAGTTCCCAGAATTCCAAATGTCACACAATCCCAAAAACTATCTGCAGTTGGCAAAACCACCCCTCTGCTACAGCATGAGGCAAATCATAAGTCGGGTGCTGCAAACCAGCCTCATATCCCCACACCTAGGATTAAAATGAAACCATATTCTTATATTATTTCTGTGGTTTCTTTTTTTAAAGAAACCAAAATTATCAAAATTCACACTACATTTCTTTCTTATTCATCCATGTTTTTAAAGAAACCAAAATTCCAAAGTTGCCACTACACATAAGTATCTCCCTTTAGAATATTTTCAATTGTGCCAGGATGTTTCTATCAGTATCTCTCATAAATAAGCTAATTTTTAAAAATTAGACTGGTCTACGGCCATACCACCCTGAACGCGCCCGATCTCGTCTAAAAATTAGACTGAGATACAATAATTTGCATTCTATAATGTTCACCTCTTTAAAATGTGCTGCGTGGTTTTTAGAGTCCTGAAAACATCACCATAACCCAGTTTTATTTATTTTTCTTGTTACAGATCCTTTAATCACATTTTCCCAAAAATAACCAGCTGCTTATCTCAGAGGTTAGTATATAATTTCAACAATTGTACAAAGAGATAAATATGAAGTGTATTTTAGAATCTAAACATGTTTTTCAAGACTTATTCTTACTGTTTTTAATATGTATGTGTGTGGATTTGTACATAAGTTCATGTGCCTATGCAGATCCCCCTGGAGCTATTGAACCACCTAACATGGGTGCTGGAACCAAACTTGGGTCCTCTGGAAGACTAATGTTCATTCTTAACTGAAACATCTCTGCATCCCCTAACATCATGTTTTGTAATACAGAATAAACTAATCACTACTTCTATTTTAAACAAAAACAAAATAATTTTAAAGATAGCTGTCTTAGGGTTTCATTGCTGCGCAGAGGCACCATGACCACAGCAACTCTTATGAAAGAAAACATTTAATTGGGGCTGGCTTACAGTTTCAGAGGTTTAGTCCATTATTATCATGGTGGGACACATGGCAGTGTCGAAGTAGATGTGGTGCTGGAGAAGGAACTGAGAGTTCTACATCTTGAACCGCAGGCAACAGAAGGGGACTGTGTTCCACACTAGGCAGAACTTGAGCATAGGAGATCTCAAAGCCTCCCCCCCTCCCCCACAGTGACACACTCTCCAACAAGGCCACACCGACTTCAACAAAGCAGCATCTCCTAATAATATGACACTCGCCATAGGCTAAGCATTCAAACACATGAGTCCAAAAGGGTTATACCTATTCAAACTACTACATTTCACTCCCTGGCACCCATAGGTTTGTAGTCATAGAATAATGCAAAATGCATTTAGTCCAACTTCAAAAGTTCCCACAGTCTATCACAGTCTCAAAATTTTTTAAAAGTCCAAAGTTCAAAGTCTCTCCTGAAATTCATGCAATCTCTTAACTGTAATTCCCCTGTAAAATTAAAATCAAAAAGCAGATCATATACTTTCAGCATATAATGGCACAGGATATACATTACCATTCCAAAACATAGGGATGGGAGCATAGTGAGGAATTACTGGAACAAAGCAAGACCAAACACCAGCAAACTGGACAAACCCCAAACTCTGCATCTAATGTTCTTCAGATCTCCAACTCCTTTCAGCTTTGTTGACTGTAACACTCTTCTTTCTCTTGGGCTGGTACCACCCCCTGTTAGCAGCTTTTCTCAGCAGGTATCCCATCACTCTGACATCTCTACCATCTTGAGGTCTACAAGGCAATTCAGGTGTGAACCTTCACAGCTTCACACAATGGCCTCTTTGGGCCTCCATTCAGGACACCCCTGCCATATGCCTGGCCTCAGTGGCTTTCCTTAGTTACAGAGGGAGCTTCCATACCCCCTTTCTCTCTAGGCCTCCATATAGGGTCACCCCTGCCACACATCTGGCCTGAGCAACTTTCATTAGTAATGGAAAGAGATTCCATAACCCCTTTATTATGTTCTTGACTCTAAAGCTACAGCCATCTAGCTAAAGCTTCCAAGTTCTGTTGTTTTCTGGGGCTGGAACATGCATCCCTTCTTCTGGTACATCTTCACCAGTTTTCTGTTTTTGATGATTTCCTTCACTTCCTAAGCTTTCCTGTTCTGGAACTTGTTCTCTAGACTAATCTTGAAGCAGAGATCTACATGTTTCTGTCTCCTGAGTGCTGGAATTAAAACCATACATATACCATGATGTTTGAACCTAAGCTGTTCTTTAATTCTTTTTCACAAGATGGAAGTTTAGCTGGATGGGATCTTTCCCTGAGGTTATCACACCCTTACTTCCACTTAACATCTTTAATCTGTTTATCTCCTTGAACACAGGATTTAGCTCGATTTCACCTCCTGGTGCCCCCTTTGAACCATATGCTTTGTATTTTTCCTTGTTCAGGTTGCTCCTTTTCATCAAAACATAACTCATAAGAGTAAACCACACGACAGAGTCTGTACTAGGCTGTTTTGAAATTTCCTTTGTCAGTGGAATAAATCTAAATCTTTTCACTTTAGGCTCAGGCAGACTTTTTAGACAAGGGTAAAAAGCAATATTTTTCACCAAATGCAGGAACAGTCTCTGGGTCACATACTAACATTCTTCTCCTCTGAAGCCTCTTGAGCCAGGCTCCCACAGTTCAAATCACCCTAAGCACCACTGTCTTCCATGTTTATACTACTATGGCCCAATAAACAGTGATTAAAGTATTCTATTTCTTTCCTAATGCAAAGTCCCAAAGTCCAAATTCCTGACCAAAAACATAGGCCTATCACCGTAATACCCTAGTCCCTGGTGCCAACTTCTGTCATAGGGTTTTATTGCTGTGAAGAGATGCCATGGCCAAGGAAACTTTTTTTTCTTTTTATTGTTTTTTTTTAATTTTGTTTCATATGCACCCTATTCCCTCTCATCTCCCATCTCCCCTCAGACCCACCCTTCACCCTTGAAATCTGTCCCAACATGAATAAAATCTCACTGTGGAAGCTGTAGTGTGTTTCAGTGTGTCCCACAATATTCCCTTCTGTCCATACTTTTTCTTGGAAAAGTTCATTATAATCACTCCTTGGTCTGGTACAAGGCTTCTGGCTTCTGCTACTTTATCAGCACTGGAACCTCACTGGGACTCCTCTCAGATATCCTGTTGTTGTCCAGTGTCATGGAGATCCTATAGATTTGGGTCTGTGGAATCTCTTCACCGACTCCAGCAGTTCATCCATGGAGTAGATGGATGGGGTGGGTCAACTCAAAGCCCTTGTTCTGGGCCTGCAACCCCCACATCCAGGGCCAGTTCAACTGTATTAACCAAGTAAGGTGGAGGGCCTGCTGTCCTTAGTGCTGCAGCACATGAGGGGCATGGACAGCTCTCTTGCTCTTGTGTTCCCACTGGAATCAGATCTCCTGTTCCCCTTGGTGGGGGGGGGGGCTTCCTAAAAGAGCCACTTCCTACAGCCAAACTTTCACACACCTGAGTCTATGGGGACCATACCTATTCAAACTACCACAGTTGGTATTTATGTTTTCCTTTTGGTAGTCTTCAGAGTACCTTCCTATATCAAAGATACTAAAGATGGGGGATGAAGGTCCTATGTAGGCACCAGCTCAACCTCTCCATATTCAATGAATTGTGTGGGTGTTGTCTTCAGCAATGGGTCCTTGCTATCTCTTTGCAGAGAGCAACCTATTATCTTGGCAATTGCCTGTTTGTTTGAGGATTTCCATGGGGCACCTTTGGCCAACAATTCAATTGGATGTAACCCAGCTGAGGTACTAGAAGCCTCTCTTGGTGATAAGAAATAACCAGCTAGGACTCCATCTCCTTCAATGGTGACTTCATTAAGATCACTTTCATAAATTTTAAGAGGTTTTTACTACACTGGGTTTCCATACCAGCCTTCAAATGTCTCTGAATTCCAGATGTATCTCTCCACACTCCCTCAATCCCATCTCCCCTCCCACCTGATATTGTTCCCCCCTGACTCCTGGCCATAGTCCACCCATGAAATCTATTCTGTTTCCACCTCCCAGGGAGATCCATGTGTCCCACCTAGTCCCTTATGCTATACTTGACCTTTCTGTGACTATGGATTACAGCTTGTTTATCATTTATTTCAGAGCTAATATCCACATAGAAGTGAATATATACCATATTTATCTTTCTAGGACTGGGTTACCTCACTCAGGATGATTTTTTATTTTTTAGTTCTATCCATTTGCTTGCAAATTTCATGATGCCATATTTTTTAACAGCTCAGCAATACTCCATTGTATAAATGCACTACATTTTAAAAAATACCATTTTCTGCTGAGGAACATCTAGGTTGTTTCCAGTTCCTGGCTATTATGAATAGAGCAGCAATGAACATGGTTGAGCAAGTATCTCTGTGGTAGGAAGAAGTGTCCTTTGAATATATGCCCAAGAGTGGTATAGATGGATCTTTAGGTAAATGATTCCAATCTTTCTGAGGAAACATCCTGCTGATTTTCATAGTGACTCTACAAGTTTATACTTCTACCACAATGGATGAGTGTTCCCCTTATTCCACATCCTCACCAGCATGAGGTGTCACTTTTGTTATTGATCTTAGCCATTCTGACAGGTGTAAATGATATCTCAAATTAGTTTTGATCTGCATTTCCCATTTGAGTTTCCTCTATTGAGAATTCTATGTTTAGATCTGTACCCTATTTTTAATTGGCTTATTTTTTGTTTTACCTAGTTTCTTGAGTTCTTTATGTATTTTGAATATTTGTCCTCTATCAGATGTAGAGTTTTGCCATTCTGTAGGCTGCTGCTTTGTCCCATGAAGGACAGTATCCTTTGCAGTGCAGAAACTTCTCAGTCCCATTATTACTTGTTTAGTTTAGTGCCTGTGCTAATAATGTTCTGTTCAGAAAGTTTTCTGTGCCAATAGGTTCAATGCTATTTCCCACTTTACTTTCTATTCTGATTAGTGTATCTGGCTTTATGATGACGTCTTTGATCCATCTGGAGTTGAGTTTTGTGCAGGGTGATAAGTATAGATCTTTTTGCATTATTCTACATGCAGACATCCAGTTTGACCAGCACCATTTGTTGAAGATGCTGTCTTTTTTCCAGTATTTCTAGCTTCTTTGTAAAAAAAATAATCAGGTGTCCATAGGTGTGTAGATTTAGCTTGGTCTTCAATTTGATTTCATCGATTAACATATCTGTTTTTATGCCAATATTATGCTGTTTTTTAAAAATTACTACACCTCTGTAGTACAACTTGATATCAGGATTAGTGATACCTCCAGCAGTTCCTTTATTGTTCAGAGTTGTTTTTAGCAATCCTGGGTTTTTGGTTTTCCTACATGAAGCTGAAGACTTGTCCTTTTAAGAACTGTGCAGAATGCTGACATTTTAATAGGGATTGGATTAAATCTGTAATTCCTTTTGGTAAAATGGTCAATTTTATTATGTTAATCCTAGAGATCCATTAGCATTGGAGATCTTCCCATCTTTGAAATCTTCAATTTCTTTCTTCAAAGATTTGAAGTCTTTATTATACAAGTCTTGTTGTACTTGCTTGATTAGCATTAGCCCAAGATATTTTATAATATTTGATACTATTGTGAAAGGTGGTTATGTCCTTGATTTCTTTCTCAGTCAGTTTGTTGTTTGTATCTAAGAAGGCTGCTAATTTTTCTGAGTTATTTTTGTATCTGGCTACTTTACTGAAAGTGTTTATCACCTGTAAGACTTCCCTGGTGGAATTTTTAGAGTCACTTATGTATACTATCACATCATCTGCAAATAAAAATACTTTGAATTCTTCCTTTCCTATTTATATCTCCTTGATCTCCTTTATTTGTCTTGTTGCTATAGCTTAGACTTCAAATGCTGTGTTGAATAGGTGTGGAGAGAGTGTACAACCTTGTCTTGTTCCTGATTTTAGTGAAATTGCTTTGAGTTTTTCTCCATTTAAGTTGATGTTGACTATGGACTTTCTGTAAACTGCCTTTGTTATGTTTAGGTATGTTTCTTGTATAGCCAATCTCTCCAGGGCTTTTATCACGAAGGGATATTGGATTTTGTCAAGGGCTTTTCTTTCATCTAATGAGATGACCATGTGGTTTTTGTCTTTTAGTTTGTTTATGGATATTTTTTAACCATCCTTGCATCTTTGGAATGAAGCCTATTTGATAATGGTGGACGATATTTTAACTTTAAGTGGTATCTATCAAGAAAATTATCCTTTTCTTTTAGATTTTCCAATTTGGTTGAGTAAAGGTTTTATAACGTGTTCCTATGATTTTGCAGATTTTCTTGGTGTCTGTTGTTCTGTGTCCCTTTTTATTTCTGATTTTGCTAATTTGAATATTTTTCTCTCCACATTTTAGTTCATTTGGATAAGGGTTTGTCAATCTTACTGATTTTCTCAAAGAACTAAGTCTTTGTTTCGTTGATTCTTTGTGGTGCTCTCTTTGTTTCTATTTTATTGATTTCAGCCTCAAGCTTGATTATTTCTTGCCATCTACTTCTTTCGAGTATGATTTCTTCTTTTCTTCTGAGCTTTTAGGTATGCTGTTAAGTTGCTAGTATGAGATGTCTTCAGTTTCTTTATGGAGGCACTTAGTGATGTGAACTTACCTCTTAAAACTGGTTTTACTGTGTCCCATATGTTTGGGTATATGTGTATTAATTTTCATTCAATTCTGGAACATCTTTAATTTCTTTCTTAATTGGTATCTTGATCCACTTTTCATGCAGTAGGAAATTGTTCATTTTCTGTGAGTTTGTAAGCTTTCTGTTGTTTCTGTTGATGTTGATATTATGCCTTAATCCTTGGTGGTCTAATAGAATACATGGTGTTATTTTAATTTTCTTGTACTTTATGTCCAAGTATGTGGTCAGTTTTGAAGAAAGTCCCATGAGGTTCAGAGAAGAAGGTTTATTACTCTGTGCTTGGGTGAAATGTTCTCTAAATATCTGTTAGGTCCATTTGGTTTACAACGTCTATTAGCTTTAGCATTTCTCCATTTAGTTTTTGTCTTGATGACCTGTAGCCTCCCACCATCAGTGTGTGAGGGTCAATATGTAATATAAGCTGTAGTAGTGCCTCTTTTACAAACCTGGACGCCCTTGTACTTGGGACATAGATGGTATGAATTGCAATGTCCTCTTGGTGGATTTTTCCTTTGATGAGCACATAGTATCCTTTCCTATCTCTTCTGATTAGTTTGAACTCAAGTCTATTTTGTTAGATATTAAAATGGCTACATAAGCTTGCTTCTGCGGTCTTTTTGCTTGGAATATCTTTTCCTAACCCTTTACCCTGAGATAATGTCTATCCTTGATGTTTAGGTGTATTTCTTGGATGCAGCAGAAGGTTACATCCTATTTTTAATTCCATTGTGTTAGTCTGTTTCTTTTTATTGAGAAATTGAGACCATTGAGACAATTATTTATTGTTAATTGCTGTTATTTTGTGGTTGTTGTTGTTGCTGTTGGTGGTGATGGTGGTGATGGTGATGATGGTGTGTTTGTGTGTGTGTTTCCCTTCTTCTGATTTTGCTTGTTGAGATTATTTATTCTCTGTGTTTCATGCTTGTAGTTAACCCCTTTGCAATGGAGTTTTCATTCTAGAAACTTCCATAAGTTTGGATCTGTAAATATTGCTTAAATTTTGTCTAATCATGGAATGTTTTAATTTCTTCATCTATGGTGATTGGAAGTTTTACTGGGTACAGTATTCTTGGCTGGCATCCATGGTCTCTTAGAGTCTGCAGAATATCTGTTGAGGCCCTTCTGTCTTTTAGAGTCTCCATTGAGAAATCAGGTGTAATTCTAATCGGTCTACATTTACATGTTACTTGGTCTTTCCCCCTCTCAGTGTTTAATATTCTTTCTTTGTTCTATAGGTTTAGTGTTTTTATTATTATGTGACATGGGGACTTTCATTTTTGGCCTGGTCTATTTTGTATTATTTATTCTTCTTAACCTTTATAGGAACTTCCTTCTTTAGGTTAGGAAATTTTTCTTCTATGATTTTATTGAAATCATATTTTCTGTGCCTTTGACATGTGTTTCTTCTCCTTTCTCTATTCCTATTATTCTTAGATTTGGTTTTTTAATAGTGTCCTAGATTTCTAGGATGTTTTGTGTCAGGAGCTCTTTAAGATTTTATTTGAACAATGTATCTATTTCTTCTGTCATATCTTCAATGACTGAGATTCTCTCTTCCACCTCTTATATTCTGTTGGTGATTCATGCCTATATAGTTCCTATTTGAATTTCTAAAATTCTCACTTTCAGAGTTTCCTCAGTTTGGGTTTTCTTTATTGGTTCTATTTTCATTTTCAGGTCTTGAATAGTTTTGTTCCTTTTTATTTTTTAACTATTTGTGCTTTCCTGAATTCATTTAAAGGATTTATTTATTTACCCCCACTGTTTGCCTTTTCCTAAATTGCTTTAAGGGATTTATTTATTTCTCCTTTAAGGGACTCTTTCATTTTCATACAGGTTGTCTTAAGATCTTTTTCTTATGCTTCAGCTATGTTGGAATATTCAGGGCCTGCTGAGGCTGGACTCTTGTGGAGACAAATTGCTCCTGGTGTTATTGAGTGTGTTTTTATGTTTGCAGTTAGGCATCTGGGACTGGTATGATTATAGGTCTAAGTGCTAATTTCTGGTTTTATCTTTGTTGAGTGAGTGTTTTGTTCCTAGGATTCTGTTTCCTCTCTGGATTTTAGGAGAATGTAATGGCTATGTGTTGCCTGGTTTGAAATTTTCTGTGAACATGGTAGTTGTGGCCCCTAGAAGTTTCAGATAGAAATGAGGATAGGCTGGGTGTCTGAAGGGGTTCACAGGAAGAAGGAGAACAAAGTGCTCAACCAGGATATACTTATTTAGTCTCCTTGAAAATGAGGCTGACAGGAAAGAGGGGAGAGAGGTCACCTCAGAAGTTCTGCTATAGCATTAGTGAGGAGACTAACGGATTGAATCTGTTTCCCTGGACTGCTTAATTGGTATGTTCTCAGGGAATGTCAGCTGGTGTTAGAGGATGGGGTAATGGCATAAGTTGAGCAAGAAAGGTTGGAGGAAAAGGTCTTTGTAATCTGTTTGGGATGGGGTCAGAGGGTAAAGGGGACCTCAGCAGGGGATGAGACTGTGGGGATTGAGCTGACAAGCAGAAAGAAAGGAGAATATTACAGATAGACTCCTTGTTTCCCTGTCAGAATTTGCCTTTGGGCTAGCAGGGGCGGGGAGGGGTGCTTGTTAGAGTGGGGGGCTAGGATACAGCAATGAGCAGGGGTAGGAGATCTATGAGATCCACAGAAGATGAGGGGAAGGAGAAAGCTGCAGTGGGTGTCCTGTTACAGAGCCTGGGGTAAGATTGAGGGGTTGGGTCTGGAGAAACAGAGAGAGAGTTAGGAAGTCAGTCTACTTGATTCCCTGGCAGGAGAAGCTTATGGATTAACAGGGGTTGCCTACTGAAGCTGGGGGCTAGAATAAAGCAATGAGTTTGCAGAGTGAGGTGAGAAGGGGAAAGTCTGTGGGATCCCCACAGGAAATGTGAGTGAGGTTGGGGGAAGGGAAGGCTGCAGGGAATGTTCTGTTGTAGAGCTAGGGGTTAGACTGAGAGATTGGGTCTGGAGGAACAGAGGTGAAGATCTGCAGTCTGTCTACCTGGATCCCTGGCAGGG
The DNA here is from genome assembly GCA_907164525.1 of Lophiomys imhausi. Classification (NCBI taxonomy): domain Eukaryota; kingdom Metazoa; phylum Chordata; class Mammalia; order Rodentia; family Muridae; genus Lophiomys; species Lophiomys imhausi. The sequence continues at coordinate 2,988,694 of CAJQZJ010031840.1, forward strand.
GTGGCTTGTGGGTTCGCAGGGGGTGCTTGCTGGATTTGAGTCACAAACCAATTTTAGAATATCACCCAAGCAGACCATACCTTGTCCTCATCCACCCCTTTTCATACCTCTGTCCTCCATTCAGTCCTAGGAAATGGCTAACTAATTTTTATCCTCTACTTTTCTCTGCTATAGTAATTTGCTACACACTAGCTCGTGTGATGTGTAGTCTTTCACTTGACATAACGTTTTCAAGTTCATCTATGGGATAGCTAACTATGAGGTCGTCATCTAGGTGTGTTATTCCTTTTTATTTCAGAAAATATACCACGTCGTGGGTATATTCTATTTTAAAAACACATTTATTTTGTGCATGCGAGCGTGCATTCTTGTGTGTGTGTATGTAATTTGCCCACTTTTACCTGGATAATTATATTTGATGATATGTATCACTCTCCGGAGGATCCAAGATGGCGGTGGCCTACGAGGATGTATTTTGATTTCAGGGTTAACAGTCACAAGGTGGCGAGTGTTGCAGGATGCTGTACAAATGGCACGACCCCTTCTAAATCTCACCTGCTACCCAGGGACCATTGAGAGTCCCTGGGCAGGACGCTCCTTCCCACTCTCGGACACACAAGGAAGCTGCTGGACCCCAGAATCGGGACCACCCATCCCCCAACAGGAGAGACTCCCAGTAAGTTCCAATCTAAAACCCAGCAGGCAGATTCAGATCCCACGCAGAGATAATCCCCACCCTGCTGGGCAACCCCAGGTCTCACACAGACAATCCAACTACCTGGCAAAGGTTGCGACCCTTGGAAGTGAGCATAGCTCGGCTGCAAAGTGCCTTCAGATCGCAGATCGCAAAATTACTGCTGTGACGTCACTCGCCAGTTTCCAAGACATGGGAGTGACAAGGCTATTGGGGCTGAAGGGCAGGCAGATTTACCCACTACAGGAAACAACCCCGGGCAAACTGCGAGATATTTGAAACTGTCGTATATCGGACTTTTGTACTAGTACTGGCCCTTCTGGCAGGGAACCAGAGCTTACTTGTACACAGCTCCACCACCTGGATTAGTTAGGTCTCCACCTAGGAGGCGGGGCTGAATGACTCACCTTATAGGGGTAGAGTAAGGCAACGCTACTACTACACCAAAGCGCCCCCTTTGGAAACAAGTCCAGAAGACAGCAAAAAAAAAAAAAAAAAAAAAATTCCACATGGCCAGAGGCCCCAGACAAAAAAAACAGAGCGAAATGTCTCCAACAAAAGAAAGCAACGCTATTCCATCCAGCCCGAACCACCTCACCACAACTGAAACACATGAAAACGATGACAATGCTACATTATGGAAAGTGATACAGTCCCTTCAAGAAGAACTTAAATCTATGAAGAAATTCAAAGAAGCCACAATTTTACAAGTCAAAACAACGAATAACACCATTAAAGAGCTCCAAGCCAAGGTGACCCAGCTTGAACAGGAAAAGAACACAGCAATGAAAGATTTCCAGGCAAAAACAAGCAAACTGGAGAAGGAAATATACAAAACGAACAATACCATTCAAGACATGAAAATAGAAATGGAAACAATAAAGAAAACACAGGCAGAGTTAAAAATGGAAATGGAGAATCAAGGGAAGAGAACAGGAATTATGGATGTGAGTATCAAAAATAGGATGCAAGAGATGGAAGACAGGATCTCAGGCATGGAAGATTTAATGGAAGAAATCAGTACAACATCCAAAGAAAATGAGAAAGCTAAAAAAATCTCTCACCCACAACATCCAAGAAATCAAGGACTCATTGAAAAGACAGAACCTAAGAATTATAGGCATAGAGGAAAGAGAAGACTCCTGACTCCAAGGTCCAGGAAATATCTTCAACAAAATCACAGAAGAAAACTTCCCAAACCTAAAGAAAGAGATGCCAGTAAAAATCCAAGAGGCTTACAGAACACCGAACAGATTAGATCAGAAAAGAAACTCCTCTTGCCACATAATAATAGAAACTCCAAATGTACAGAACAAAGAAAGGATATTAAAAGCTGTAAGAGAAAAAGGCCAAGTCACATACAATGGCAGACCCATCAGAATCACACCTGACTTCTCCTCAGAAACTTTAAAAGCTAGAAGGGCCTGGACAGATGTCCTACAAGCCCTGAGAGAACATAGGTGCCCATCCGGACTACTATACCTAGCAAAACTCTCTATCAACATAGAAGGAGAAAACAAGATATTCTATGACAAAATCAAATTCAAACAATATCTCCTCACAAACCCAACCCTACAGAAGATCCTAGAAGGAAAATTCCAACACAGAGAAGATAACTACAACCAAGAAAACAGAGGAAATATAAACCTCCACAGCAACTAAACAAAAAGAAACAAAAGACAACCAGCTATACCAAAATAATGGGAAATAACAACCCCTGGTCACTAATTTCTATCAACATCAATGGACTAAACTCGCCAATAAAAAGACACAGACTTACAGACTGGATCCGTAAACAAGACCCATCTTTTTGCTGTATACAAGAAACACATCTCACTGTTGAAGATAAACACTATCTCAGAGTAAAGGGCTGGGAAAAGGTTTTCCAAGCAAATGGACCCAGGAAACAAGCTGCAGTAGCCACCCTAATATCAAACAAAATAGACTTCCAATTGAAGTTAATAAAAAAAGACAGAGAAGGGCATTACATACTCATTAAAGGAAATATCCACCAAGAGGACATCTCAATACTGAACATCTATGCCCCAAATACAAAGGCACCTACATTTATAAAACAAACGCTTCTAAAACTTAAATCGCACATTGATCCAAACACTTTAATAGTGGGAGACTTCAACACCCCACTCACAATGATGGACAGATCATCAAGACAGAAGCCAAACAGAGAAATAATGAGTCTAAAAGAGATCATGAACCAAATGGACCTAACAGATATCTACAGAACGTTTCACCCAAACACACCTTCTTCTCAGCACCTCATGGAACCTTCTCCAAAATCGACCATATAGTTGGACATAAAGATAGCCTTAACAGATACAAGAAAATTGAAATAAACCCTTGTATCCTATCATACCACCATGGAATAAAGCTGGACTTCAATAGCAAAAGAATCAACAGAAAGTCTACACTCACATGGAAATTGAACAACTCTTTACTAGAGAACCACTGGGTCAGGGAAGAAATAAAGAAGGAAATCAAAGACTTCTTAAAATCCAATGAAAATGAAGACACAACATACCCAAACCTATGGGACACAATGAAAGCTGTGCTACGAGGAAAGTTCATAGCACTAAGTGCCTTCAAAAAGAAAATTGTGACAGCTCATATTAGCGAATTAAGAGCTAAACTGGGTGAATCGGAAAAAAAAAAAAAGAAGCAAACACTCCCAAGAGGAGCAGAAGGCAGGAGATCATCAAACTTAGGGCTGAAATCAACAACTTAGAAACAAAAAGAACTATACAAAGAATCAATGAAATCAAGAGTTGGTTCTTCGAGAAAATCAACAAAATAGACAGACCCTTCGCCAAATTAACTAAAAGACAGAGGGAGAAAACACAAATCAACAAAATCAGAATTGAAAAAGGAGAAATAACAACACACAGTGAGGAAATCCAGAGAATATTTGGATCCTACTTTAAAAATCTATACTCCACCAAATTTGAAAACTTAAGTGAAATGGACAATTTTCTTGATAGATTCCACCTACTGAAGCTAAATCAAGATCAGATAAACAGATTAAACAGCCCTATAACCCCTAAGGAAATAGAAACAGTCATTAAAAATCTCCCAACCAAAAAAAAGCCCAGGGCCAGATGGCTTTAGCACGGAATTCTACCAGACCTTCAAAGAGGAGCTAACACCAATACTTTTCACCTCTTTCACAAAATAGAATTTGAAAGAACATTGCCAAACTCATTCTACGAAGCCACAGTCACCCTGATTCCTAAACCACACAAAGACCCAACAAAGAAAGAGAACTTCAGACCAATCTCTCTCATGAACATAGATGCAAAAATACTTAATAAAATACTAGCAAACCAAATTCAAGAACACATCAAAAGTATCATACACCATGATCAAGTAGGCTTCATCCCAGGAATGCAGGGATGGTTCAACATACGAAAGTCTATCAATGTCATTCACCATATAAACAAGATGAAAGAAAAAAAACCACATGATAATCTTGCTAGATGCAGAAAAAGCATTTGACAAAATCCAACACCCCTTCATGCTAAAACTTCTGGAGAGAACGGGCATACAAGGACCGTACCTAGAAATAATAAAGGCAATATACAGCAGGCCAGTGGCCAACAACAAATTAAATGGAGAGAAACTTGAAGCATTTCCTCTAAACTCAGGGACAAGACAAGGATGTCCACTTTAACCATATCTCTTCAATATAGTACTTGAAGTTCTTGCTATAGCAATAAGACAACTAAAGGAGATCAAGGAGATACAAGTTGGAAACGAAGAATTCAAATTATCTCTATTTGCAGATGATATGTTAGTATACATAAGCGACCCCAAAAATTCCACCAAAGAACTCCTACAGCTGATAAACACCTTCAGCAAAGTGGCTGGATACAAAATTAATTCAAAAAAATCAGAAGTCCTTCTTTATACAACAAACAAATGGGCCGAGAAAGAAATAAGGGAAACAACCCCTTTCACAATAGCCACAAACAACATAAAATACCTGGGGGTAACTCTAACCAAGCAAGTAAAGGACCTGTACAACAAGAACTTCAAGCCCTTGAAGAAAGAAATGGAAGAGGCCTTTAGAAGATGAAAAGATCTCCCATGCTCATGGATAGGTAGGATCAACATAATAAAAATGGCCATCCTACCAAAAGCAATATATAGATTCAATGCAATTCCTATCAAAATACCAACACAATTTTTTATAGACTTGGAAAGAGCTACTCTCAGTTTTCATATGGAACAACAAAAAGCCCAGAATAGCTAAATCAATCTTGTACAATAAAAAAACATCTGGAGGTATCACCATCCCAGATTTCAAGCTGTACTACAGAGCAATAGTAGTAAAAACAGCATGGTATTGGTATAGAAACAGACCAGTGGATCAATGGAATCGAATTGAAGATCCAGAAATAGACCCACACACTTATGGCCACCTAATTTTTGACAAAGAAGCCAAAACGGCACAATGGAAGGACAGCATCTTCAACAAATGGTGCTGGTCCAACTGGATGTCCACTTGTAAAAGAATGAAATTAGACCCATACTTATCACCTTGCACAAAACTTAAGTCCAAGTGGATCAAAGACCTTAACATAAGGCTGGTCACACTAAATCTACTAGAAGAAAAAGTGGGAGAAATCCTCGAACTCATTGGCACAGGTGACAACTTCCTGAACAGAACACCAACAGCTCAGGACCTGAGATCAGCAATCAATAAATGGGACCTCATGAAACTGAAAAGCTTCTGTAAGGCAAAAGACACTGTCATTCGAACAAAACGGCAGCCTACAGACTGGGAGAAAATCTTCACCAACCCCACATCTGATAGAGGGCTAATATCTAAAATCTACAAAGAACTCAAGAAATTAAATGCCAAGAAACCAAATAATCCAATCAAAAAATGGGGGACAGGGCTAAACAGAGAATTCACAAAGGAGGAATACCTAATGGTTGAGAGACACTTGAAGAAATTCTCAGCATCCTTAATCATCAGAGAAATGCAACTCAAGACAACTCTGAGATTCCATCTCACACCTGTCAGAATGGCTAAGATCAAAAGCTCAAATGACAGCACATGCTGGCGAGGGTGTGGAGAAAGGGGTACCCTACTCCACTTCTGGTGGGAGTGCAGGCTTGTGCAACCACTATGGAGGTCAGTCTGGCGATATCTTAGAAAACTTGGAATAGCATTGCCTCAAGACCCAGCCATACCACTCCTGGGTATACACCCAAATGCCTCTTCACGGAATCATAAGGAAGTTTCCTCATCTATGTTTATAGCAGCCTTATTTGTAATAGCTAGAAACTGGAAACAACCCAGATGTCCCTCAACTGAAGAATGGGTTAAAAAACTGTGGTACATTTACACAATGGAATATGATTCAGCTATCAGAAACAATGAAATTATGAAATTTGCAACCAAATGGATGGAACTAGGAAAGCTCATCCTGAGTGAGCTAACCCAGACTCAGAAGGACGCACATGGTATCTATTCACTTATAGTAGGATTTTAGCTATATAATAGAAGGTATCGATACTACAACCAACACACCAAAGGGACCTTGGACATAGACTTTTTATTTTTATTTTTATTTCTTTATTTATTTTTTATATTTTTTTCTATTTTTTAGTCTTTTTTATCTATTTGTCTGCTTATTTGTTTGTTTGTTTTTTATTTCTCTCTCCCAGGCAATGAGACACTTTTCACTGATGGTACAGCCTCGTAGACCCCCAATGAATAAGAAGGCTCTTGGCCCTCATACAACCTCTCAACTGAGATGAGGGACTGTTATATAAGGACACCCCACCCCAGAGAAATGGGATGGAAGGGTTAGGAGGGGGAAGAACAAGGCGTCAGGGACCATACACTGCTGCTCACATTGTAGTGGCCATCAGAAGACATAGAACATAAATCTCTACTGGGCACTGAAACCTTAAGTCTCTAGCCCACAGCGATCCACATCTGTCAGTGAGGCTCCAGTTCCACAACCTCCCCAAACAGCACCACCAGCTGGGGACCAAGTGATAAAACATGACATAAGGCCAGACACATTAAATCTATTAGAAGAGAAAGTGGGGTAAACCCTCGAACTCATTGGCACAGGTGACAACTTCCTGAGCAGAACACCAACAGCCCAGGATCTAATAGCAACAATCAATAAATGGGACCTCATGAAACTGAAAAGCTTCGGTAGGACCACAGTTGGGCTCTCATGATCTATGACACAAATGTGGTCACTGCTCTGAAGATGGTTGCTCTAGATTTCAGATCAACAACATCAAACAGGAGAAAATAATCCAAGGAAATGTGCATGGGAAAACAATATAGAAGCGAGAATGATTGTAGGGAGTAGAGAAGTCTTGGATGAGTGAAGTCCTAAGTGATTGTGAATTGCTTGACATGGGCATGGCCAACTGAAAACTTAAGGCTTTGGACTCATGGGAAATTGGCAAAGCCATTACCTACATGGTCCAGGCTCAAGAAGAATGGCAAAACTTTCCTCAGGTGTCAGAGTCTGAATATTTATGGATGATTTATCAGTGTGTGCAAAGACTGGCTACTGCAAATTCTTCCTCCAGGATGTTGCCAGCCTGAGATGCTCACCTATAGCGATCTCCTATGAAGACAATTAACTGACCCCTCCTTCTGTTCTGTACCTAATAAACATGTTGAGGTTCTGGGTTGCAGAAAAAAAAAAAAAAAAAAGAAAGAAAGAAAGAAAGAAAGAAAGAAAGAAAGTATCACTCTCGCAGCACCACCTAGTGGACAATAGTAAAAACAATATCTTGATTGTTGGGTTCAGTCACAAAGTTTTGGCATATGCTGGGAATCTCCAGCCCTTTTTGGAAAGAGATAGGAGATGAATACTTTAAATATGATTAAACCATGGGAATGGGGTGTATCTGCACTGATAGAGTGCTTGCCTGGCATGTATGAAGCCCTGGGTTAGATCTCCAGCTCTATAAACCAGGCTTGACGGTGCTTACCTGTAATCCCAGCATTCCGGAGGCAACGGCAGGAGGGTCAGAAGTATAAGGTTATCTTCAGCTACAAAGAGTTCAAGGCCAACCTGGGATCCATGAGACCCCATGTCTCATAAATAAATAAGTCAGTTAATTAATCGAACTGGACACTATATAACTGGTTGAATTCACTCAAACTTGGTCCTCTCTGATTTGTTACACAATCATTTACTAAGAATACTTTTAATTTAGATTGTTTCTGGTGAGTACTAATAATGCCTTAGTGATTTTTGACAAGATGCATTTCTACATTCCAGTTTTTCATTTATTCAATCAGGGTCTTTTAGTTTCCCTTGAGAGCTAGGAATTGAACTCCAGGCGGAGTTTATGTGAGGCAAATGCTCTACCATTGATCTGCACCCCAGACTCAGCTCAAACACATCAGTTAATGGCAAGCCAGATGGAAACACCTACAAGTGCTGCTGCCCTTGGCCTTTTCTGACCTCATCTTGTGTCTGGATTGCCTGTATCCATCGCATTCTCCTTCACTGGTGCCATATGTGTCCCTTACTCATGTCCTTTAGGTGGTCATCCCTGCTCTGTTGTTCAGATTGTCTCTCTCTCTCTCTCTCTCTCTCTCTCTCTCTCTCTCTCTCTCTCTCTCTTCCCTCTTCCCCAAAAAACATCATACCACACCCATGTTTATTTTACTTAAGGTCCATCTCTCCTCTGAGAGCTCTCTCGGGTTTCTTACATCATGCAAGTCCCTATGACTTGATCATGTCCCCCAGTGTTGGATCAGGCCCTGTGCAGTCCAAACCAGTCAGTCAACACCTAACCAGCAGAAATAGCTTCTCCCTTTCCTCTCCATACCTGCCTCCTTTTCCTTCTCTTTAGTGAGGAAACAGTCTTTCACCAGTTGCCAAACCCTTCCATCTTCTCTTCCTCCTTTCCTCACGTAGTCTACCATAGTCTACTTTTTTTTTTAACCCTCTGAGTGTGTTTACCCTCAGGGGACTCACTTTGGTCTCCTGTAACCACCCTCGATCTGCTCTTGGCATCCTCACCCATGTAGCCCTGACAACCATCTAGCTAGTCTCCCTGTGTACTCTGGGTTCTTGCCAGTCTGTTTCCACATGGAGGCATATATTCAGAGGCATATATTCCTGCCAGGCCTATGAAAATCCTCCACGTCTTCCCTGTCCCCTAGTGTAGAATGCCTTGTGGTGGGCCCTTGCCTGCCAGTCCAGCTGTTTCTCACCCACTTTCCACCTTGATCTCTGCACATCAGTCCTGCTGGCTTCTCTGTTCTTCTGGCAAAGCCGCCACAGAGCTTCAGACCCACTTGTTCATCTTGCACTCACCCAGTCACCTCTGCTCAGCCTTGCCACTTCAGCCTAACTGACTCTTCCTCAGCGACACCTTTTCTCAATTTTTAAAAATAATATTGGCATATCATACTCCCTTCTCTCTAAGCACTAACCTCAGTTTTCAATGTGGAATCATTATGGTGGGGTTTTGACTCATGCCACCTTCCCAGGAAAGCCTGAATCCCATGAGAGGTGGGAGGAGGCTTGCTGATTTTGCTGTGTTTTCAGGGCCACAGCACAGTGCCTGGCACCCAGGGAGGAAATGGCCCCTATAGATTCACATTCTGCACTTGGCCCCCAGCTGGTGGTGCTATTTGGGGAGGTTCTGGAAACTTTGGGAATTAGAGCCGAAGCAGAGGAACTAGGTAACTGAAGATGTATCCTTGAAGCTATATGTTGCCCTGGCCTCTTCCAGTTTCCTGTCTATCTTAATATGAACTGCTGGATGACTCTACCCTCCTTAACATGATTGAAGCCTATGAGAGAATGAGCCAAAAGAAAGAATTCTTTAAGTCGTTGTTAGATATTTTGGCCAAATGACATGGATATTAGAAAAGTTGAATGAATGAATGAATTGATGAACAATGAAAGCCACACCAAAGCAATTATGACAGTTATCGTTTGTTATCCATGTTCAAGTAAGGTCAGGTCTAGGTGTGACTGAAGGTTATATGTGATCTGGACAGGACAAGTCTCATCCAGTTGCTTTGGGCCATTTCTACAAGATAATGGAATGAGGCCTGCCTGCCCTTGCCTAGTCCTGTCTGGTCTAGTGACATCAGTGAGCTTATGCTTGAAAAAAAATTCCATGTTTCTCCTTTGATAGTGTACGTTATGCTGAGTAACATTCTGGTCTAGATTCATCTCAGGGTTTCTACTGCTGTGATGGAACATCATGGCCATAAGCAACTTGAGGAGGAAAGGGTTTATTTTAGTTTATAGTTTGTAATCTATCATCAAGAAGTCCGGGCAGCAGCTCCAGCAGGGACCTGGAGGCAGGAACTCATGTAGAGGCTATGAAGGAGTGATGCTTACTGACTTGCTCCGCCTGCTTTCAGTTAGCACCCAGGACCACCTGTCCAGGATGGCACCGCCCACAATGGGCTGGGCCCTCCCACACCAGTCAGTAATGAAGAGAAGGCACTAATCAGTTGGGTACAGGCAAAGCTTATAGAGGTATTTTCTCAACTAAGAGTCTTTCTTCCCAAATGACAGTGTCAAGGTGACAGAAAACTAGCCACCATGGTCGTGTCTAGAACCAAAGCTTTAGACCATGGGCTTTACCCCACTTCCGGTAAGGTTCAGAGGGATGGCAAAGTCTTTCTTTGGTTGGTGTGTAGATGTCAGTACAGTAGGAAATGTCCATTATAATGTTTCTTCCCAGATATTTACAGCCTGAAGACTGCTTCCCTATGGAGACTGCTCCTACCTAGACTGGCTAAGCCTGTCTCCTCGATCAGCTCTACACCATAAACCCTGCATCTTGTTTATCAGTCTGTAACAGCCCCGCCTCCTTGTTCTTGTATGTAATCGCCTACCTCCTGTTCTTCTCTATGTAGTAAACACGCTGAACTTTTGTGCTCTGAGGCTTCTCCATCAGAGAAACCAGTCCACCCACCCCAGCTTGTCTTTCTTTCCTTCATTCCCTCAGTGCCACAGTCAGGCTCATCCCTGGAGCCACATTGGATAGAGAAATAGATAATTCTAAATAACATATTCCATCTTAAAAATAAACCCAGATGTGAGTGGGTGCTTCGCTTCAAGATAAAATAAAAACTCATTCACACAGAATATTGACATGACATACAAAGTGAAGAAAAACAATTATTATCTTTACACATAAACAGAGGAACTTAATCTTTCCCTTTTTTATTAATAGAATCTTGTTACAGGAATAATTTAACAAATTATAACATATGCAACATGGAAAGCTAACATAGCTATGAACAAAGTAAAAATTCAAAGACTATGAAAGAGATCAAAGACTAAAAAGTAGGAATAGAGACAGAGGAACTGGGCTATTTTCAACATGCTGTTGTAAGGAGTTCTGTGCTTCGGGTAAGAGTTGCTGGTATTTGCTCAGCAGTCACCCCACTCTTCTTCCTCCTGCAGAACCCTGATTTTGTTTGTGTAGCAAGTGTACCTGTGCTTAGTCCTACAGAGGCGACCACAGTTGTTCAGTTGTTCTGAGTGAGTCCTCAAGGACCAGAGCCTAGACAGTTCTTGTGCCAAAAGACTGTTCCTATTGCTCAAGAGTTAGCCATGTGTCTTGAACTGAGTGTTTCCTGACAATATTTTATAATTATCCTTCCAGCTTTCCAGTCGTCAACTCCAAAAGAGACAACTTAATACTCCTTAAACAAACTGAATTTTGTTTTAGACCAAAACCTCCCAAAAAAACATAGTGTATCTAAGACTAAACAAGACCAGGGTTTATAGGGCTGCCCTCTTTGTCTGATCTATTTAAAATTCTAGATGGAAGCTCCAATGATAAAGGTACCATAACCAGCCATCCAAGCCAAGAGACTTCCTCTTTTGACACAATTTATTATTCACTTTGAAGCTTTGTTCTCCACATTCGTCTCAGGTTATAATACTATTCTGGAGCCAAATGAAAAGGCATTTAATAAATTAATGTGGACACTGGGTGCAGAGAAGTTGTTCCTTGGGATCTGACCTTTCGTTTCTACTTCCAAAGCCATAAATCTGTTAGTCAGCAAATGGGGTGTGGGGAAAATGTCTAGATGCTCCCTCTGTACATCTTCTAGAAAGAATGTCTGTCTAGTATGTGTACGTCTTCAAAAAATGTGTGGGCATTTAACAGAAGAGAAAGACCACATTCTCTAAAGGATATTTCCTGTTGGAACACCAAGATGAGAAGAGATTTTATTTTTGTAGAATCTTATTTTATGTAGGAATTAAACTGTCTCTGTTTATGTTTGTTATTATTTATATCTAGTTTAGGAGGAAAAAAATCCAAATGAAATACTGGTAGAAAGAATGTCTCTCTCCGTCCAATGCCTTGACTGTTGGAGTCCTCTGAGCATCTACCAGAGCTTCCTGTGAGAGGGCACAGCCCCTTTCCCACTCTCCCAGCAGGAGGAAGCCCCTTCACTACTTTACTACCAAGAGTCAGCTAATGTGGACATGGGAGATGTGTCCTTGGAGAGAGATGTGTCCTTGCAGAGGAACGCTGCCTGTACTAGGAAGGCTTGAGAAGACTTGAGCACTTGCCATGGCTAAAAGCTGATGATGTATTCCTGATGACTTCATCTCCAAATTGAAGTGAGCTCCCAGCTTCAGCCTTAGGGAAGTTGCAGAAAAAGAACAATTTGGAAAACATGAAGAGGAGAGATCGTATTTTCTCTCCTGACATATATGAAGGAGCCACTACTCAGACCCTGAGATAAAAACACGTTCTGTACGGCACCTATAACAACTGTAAAGACACAGCAAAGGGAAAAAGTGAGAAGCCGCCTGTGTCATCTTTCCGTGTGGCTCATGAAAGAGGAATGGAGGAATGAAGTGCCTGCCCCGTGCACTGCACCTTTCCATCCTACTTGCTATGACCTCTCAGACTCGCTTTTAGTTCTCTTTTTAGAAAAAGGGAATAGTTCCATTCCAGTTGACGGTAGCCTCTTTCCACTTGGTTCTGATTGCCATTTCCACTGAAGAAAACCATCTTCCTGATCCACGTTTATCTTCAGGGTGATTCCCTTCCCAGTGATGGGAGTGAGTGTCTGAGGATAGAACAGCAGCATTGACAACCAGGCCCTTGGCCTCTTCCCAAGGAAGCCAGCGTACAACAGGAAGAGACAAAGGGTGGGGCGCTGGGCCTGGGGAGCTACAGTTTTAGGACTGGCTAGGTGGAGAGATTCTTGCAGGTAGGCTATTGAAATACCCATACAAAATAAGTCTGTAGTAGCTGGGCTTGCTGTGTGTTGGGATGAGAATATTCATGTCATTTAATGCAATATGATGTGACACTTAGATGGTTTGTCACTGGAAAACAGGAGAAAGGAAAGCTCACTACTTTTTAAAAAGAGATGTTTACTGAGGATAGAGTGTAGAAAGGGAGCTAGAACTTGTTTTCAAGGCCTAGGTTTATCTCATATGAGCCAGGTAACATTTGAGAAAGTACTTAAAATACCATTGCTATGCTTCATTGATTCATTTGTTGGCTAAATATAGAAACTATACAACTAAGAATAGATCTGAGAGTGCTTGCTTCCTATGGCTATTGGGAATTTAATGCCAGTGTTACATAAGCTCGCAGCACAGTACTCAGAACAGAATGTGTGGGATGTTTGTAAGCGGGGGAAAAATGGTGCTTAGCTCACAGGTAAGGTAGGGTAAAGATGGTAACAGATATTAAAGAGCATGTGGCCAATGTCACACTAAATTAAATGAGCTAATATGCATTTCTCATAATTAAAGAAAAATAGTAGCTGCTCAAATAGGTTCTTACATCCATTTCTAAATGTAGCAAGAACGAAAGGAACTTAGTTAACTCCAGGCTTATGATGCTAAAGGCAAAGTCAGTCATTGTCAAAAGCACACAACTGGAGCCAAGGTTGCTGGACAGAGGTCAAGTTTGTCCACTGTTAGCACCTTGTCAAAGGTGCCAGTATTTAAAGTCATCTTAAGGTTAATTGGTTTTCCTCATGAGTTTAAGGAACTGGAGTTGTAACTGAGACAAAAACGGTCTTCCTACCTGTGTTTCTCCCAGGACCTGCTAAGGGTTTGCTAGCACTTATGCACCGTGGGTTCCCTGGTGTCTATCCTGGCATCTGGCTCATAGTTTGCCCTGAGAAATGCCTTTTGAATTAATCTGAACAAAAATGCATTCTCACTTCAGCTGCTTATGTCACTAGATGATTGTCTTGTACAGAATTGGCCTGGTGGAACTCTGTGTCTCCTTTGCATTTTCATGCCTTTCCTGGGGCCTTGGATACCTCGTGCTTAAATATATGGGCCTTGGAGAAGGAATTTTGGAAATTTGACTCTTCAACATTTTTTTAAAATCTTACCTAAATTTGTTTATTTTTCCTTGTTATTTTCTAACACACACACACACACACACACACACACACACATAAATACCTCCATTTTAAAGTCCCCCTTTAAATGGATTTAGACCTAGGCAGAGGTTTAATTTCACAAACCGAGTCTAAGTATTTCTTGCAGTGCTAGCATGAGTTGAGTAACCACACAGCTGTTAGGACAGCCACATCTCTGGGTACACTAAAGCACACACTTGGGAGTCTCAAGTGCTCACCTATTGTAAGATGCACAGGCTTTTTCTGGGAGGGCTGGCCACTGTAAAAGTGCAGATCAAAGATACGCTCCATTTCCCAGTCTGATAAGAGCTGCCTATTTGTGCAGAAAAGGATGCTGTAATTTCCATTGATGTTGCACAGCCAAATGGGAAATGTGGGAGTCTTCAGCCTGCTGCCTACCTGGAAGGGAAAAGGACAATGCTGATGAACATCTAGATCTTTCTGAGTAGTGAAAGAGGCTGACTCATTTCCCTGTTTAAAAAGCAGTTCTGAGCTTCCTATTGCACATGTAGCTTGCAGGCCATGGTATGTGGTATAATATTCAAAATCCAAGGTATCATGGAGAATAAATTTGCACTTACAAGTGGTTTGGTAGAGTAGCAATGCCTCACTTTACTCTGAATGAATTGTGCTTTTTAAAACACAGTGGCCTTATGGAGAAAGTTTGACTTTACAGTGAGATAATGTAAACTGAAATATAAATATAGACGTGGAAAATGAGAATGCCAATTTTATCCATGTTAGTGGCTCGTGTATTTGCTCCCAGTGTAATTCCCAAGGTTCCAAGGTTGGGCAATGTTTCGTGCAGCAGATGTCAAGTTTCTGGTAACACTAACCATGTATACTAGGGAATGAAACTTCTAGGAAATGTGGGAGACATACTTGTGCACACATATACCTACAAGTTAGTATGTGGATTATTGGTGAAGACATACATAAAATAGAGTATATTGGTTTTATATTACCATGGTGGGTTGGAATTGAGAACAGTGAAGAATTCATCCAAATTAGATGAAGGTAGGAAAGGGCAAGCTTAATGCAGAGGCAGTGGGCAGAGTAGTCCTAGAATGGCCTGGCACAAGACGATGGACTTGTCCTGTTCGTTTATGGGAGATGCTCTCTCTCTCTCTCTCTCTCTCTCTCTCTCTCCCTCTCTCTCTGTCTCTCTGTCTCTCTCTCTCTCTCTCTCTCTCTCTCTCTCTCTCTTTGGTTCCCTCTAAATTCCTGCTATGCAAATAAGGGACTAAGCATGGCAGTTCTTATTGGTCAATGCTTGGTTCTGGGGTTTACAGGACAGTGGCTCTGTTATGAGGAACATCGTTGATTTTGATTGGTTGTTTTAAGTGGTAAGCTAGACCCTCCAGAGGTAGACAGCAGTCGTGACACAGCAACAGTTCAGTAGACCATGACACTAACATATAACATATTAGGCTGTTGATAGCCTAGAAAGTTTCTACTTGTACTGTTAGAAGCCAAGTGACTTCTACAGTGTCCCAGACTTGTTGGTTCCCCACATTTGTACTTGATAGAGCAGCAAGGCCAATCTTGGGTGTTTGGACTGAAGATCTTTTCTGAACACTAGATGGGTTTATATTATCACTGTCCTACCTACTGCAGTTGTTTTGTTGGGGCACTGTGGGGAGCATTCAAGAAGAGCAAGTTGGCTTGTATACAAATAAATGCCCACTGGCCTGTTCTAATGGCCCTGTGGGTAATGGATTGTCTGGAATCCATGCTGAAGCATCATCAGGACTTAGATTTGTTTGATTCTAGAGAAGACGAATTTGACAATTCAGTTAAAAATTCAGGCACCCACCTGATACAAAAATCAAGTAGATGGCAGCTAGGAGAGGCATCCGAAGTGTCTTCCTAAGACAGTCAGCTCGGAAAGCTCTCTCTCAGATTTTAATGACTTGGTTTTAAGACTTTTTCGTTTTCACCATGTGTCAAAACATTGCAGACTTGTTTGTGTAGATACAGTACTTCTTCTCTAGAACCAGGCTTATACCTCTTTGAGCAGCCATTACTAAATAAAGACCACAACGTTTAAGGGAACCATGGACCAACCCAGGCCTGTATGAACTGAGGGACGTTTGAAATGTAGTCTAGAGGGAAGTTGAAGCCAAAGGTCAGAGACAGAGGGACCATACTGAGCTACTATGTCTGGGGTTCTTGACAAAGAGGTTGCTATGCAAGTGGCTAGCCCCAGCATTTGGCAGAGCATACACGAAGCAATTTCTCTTCTTTCACGAGTCTATAAGGAGAAGGGTTTTCTCAGGGCCAAGGGCAGTAGTTAGAACCGTCCATATTGAAGTCTGATTTAAAGACTGCTCTTCTGGACCCTGTAAGGCCTCACAGAGAGGTTCAGCTATGAGTCCAAACAGAAATACAGATGTAGCAGCCAGTACTTGCCATTACCATAAAGAAACACAGTTGTTATTTATAAGCAGAAGTGCCCATGTCTGAGGTTGATTTCTTGAGGGAGCTGGACAAGTGTCACAGGAAGCTGAGGATCAGGATGTACTTGGATAAACAAGAAGGCATCCATTAAGTCTGGAACTAAACAACGAAGTTTCTTGGAGTTAGTCCTAAGAAAGTGTAAGATTTGGTTCATGAGAAGCCTTAGCCTCATGAATGATTCAAGGTCTTGTCCAAGTTGGTTAAATATCCTCAGGCCTTTTTCTATGGAGATGAGTGTGTTTCCAGGGGTTACAGAGGCAGTACAGATTGGAGGCCAAAAGTTATAAAAAACTGTTGTAGCCATCACTTGGCCTCACACTTGAAGGGGTATTGGTAGAACCTAGAAAATTTTGAAAAAAACTCAAGTGTTTCAGACAGCATCATTCAGGCAGAATGGCATCCCAGATCTCAGAGGAAAATTTGGGGAGCTGACTAGATTCTTGTGAAACAACTGTATTGTTATTTCTGAGAAACATCATGTTCAAGATGATTAAAGCAACTTGAAGTACATGTAGAATTCAGGAAACTAGAAAGGGGCCATTGGTGGGTAGGAAAGAAAAAGAGATCAGAGGCAGTATGAAGCTGAAAATGTAAGTAGTGGGAGTCAAGTACAGGTGGGAAGAATAATGGGAGGGTAAGGTAGAAGAAGGGGTAGATGAGGGATAGCTAAAGATGCTTGAAATGCTCCATATGGAAACCTATAAGATGTATCTGTATATATGTATGCTGTTACATTGCTCTTGGATACCTACAACAACTTGATAGTAAGAGTCTATTTCTTGGTGATATCACATACTTTGGTCACAGCACATGAAAAAAAATTAAGTTATAACTGACAAGAAAACTTCCTCCCTGGTGGCTAGCTTTCATAGAACTGGATGGTGTTATATAGGTTTCTGGTAGGGTGAGGGGAGTCTATCAGTTTTACCTAGATTTGAACCTGTGAAATCCAATAATGACCCACGTAGCAAGATAGCTCATGTGTATAATAGCGGCATGAGTGCTATTAGATTAAGTAACCACTTTCTGGTAGGAGTTAAGGCCTGCTGCACCGGAGGAAACACATTTGATATTTTAAATGTAGTCCAGAACCCATGGTTGAGAGTTCAAAAGCCCAGGAGTCAACCAACTGCTAAATGGGCAAACTGTCATCTAAATTAATATCTCTATACCCATACATGAATGCAGCTCTCAGGCATCATCAGAGAAGTTGCTTTATGCAGTGGACAGTGGTTAATTCAAATACTCACAACTTACCAAAGTGCAGAAAGTAAATGTCATTGGATGATCAACCATAAATGGGACATCTTTATCATGTCCCGCTTCCCCATAGCCAACAGGGACCTTCTGAAGAAGAGCCAGAGGTCATGGAAGGTTCTGCTGAAACAGTGTCTCCTGGATGTGACAGGACTGCTGCACACATGAACTCAAAGAAGTGGGAGTTGCCTAGAACAGACCTGCTGAAGATCACCCTAGTCAAGTGTCTCATGAGCCCTTGCCCCTAACTGATGAGTTATTGACAATTGATGGCTTCTGGGGGAGGGACAATCAATTTTCTTTAAAGGCGTGGTCCCTAGTAAGTTGACCTTTCTACAGTGGAATCAATCAAAGCATTATCTTTAAAAAGTTTCCAAGGGGATAATTTTTGAAAAGTAGAAGTAAGTGTACCCTTGCATAGCTTCCTAATAGATAAACTTAGCTGTGAACAGGTGGCTTCAGTGCCTCCTTGTCACACACACAGCTTCTGCAGGGACACGTAGTTGTGTTCAAGAACCTAGCTCCATCTGAGTCAGGTCTTCAAGTTGAACATCCTGCTGGTAGTGACCACACCCTTCAGTAGCCTCTGGGCCTCATAATATTATAGTGCATTTTATAAATGCTGTCTATCATTTTTTAAAGGCATGGAAGCACATATTTTTTCAAAATTAAGTTTTCCATTATTAAGACTTTTAAATATCATGAATGATATTTTTTAACTTTGTGGCATATCAAGCTATAATCATAGTACTGATGAGGAAGAGGCAGGAGGATAACTGTTAAAGGTCAGTCAGGCTGCACAGTAAACATTAGAGTAACTTAAACTGTGAGCCAGACATTATCTCAAAACAAGAACAGGAAGACAACAACAAAGCACCCAAAGCACCTTCATTGTTATTTTCTTCTTACTTGAAATGACAAACATGAGCTCCTTGGAAAATGCTATGATTTCTGGATAAGGATGGGAAGAACCTTTGGCCTCTGAGCTTGCTGTTCTCCTGGAATGGAAGGACCCAACGCTGGTCTTTCTTTCAGTCCTTTTCTCTAGTTCTTAGGATTGTGCAGTTTGTTCAGGGACCAACTGTGTTCTATGAAAAAGCAAGCTTTGAAAGATTATTACGTGTTATAAACCCAAATATTACAGGAGTAATAATATGACACATTTTTCCTTTAGTAGTGCTATTCAAATTGCTTAATTTTCTTTAAATTCTTCAGTGGTGTGTGAACTGAGGATACTGGTGGTCTTTAAGTGTCTCACTTTTAGTTGCCTAGAAAAAAATTGTACTTTTGTGCTTAAAACAATGTGAGACTTGTTACAGTTAATAGTTTAGGCAGGACACATCTTTGGCACCCAGCCAGGACACATTCATAGCAGGTGCTCTTCTATCTGCACTAGGATTAGTGCCTCTGATCTAAGGGCAACCTGAGTGTGCAGGCTAATTTCATGTCAACTTGACACAATCGAAAGCCATCTGAGAATACAGGGAAATGCAGGCAAACCTGTAGGGCATTTTCTTAATTAGTGATTGATGGGGGAGGGCCCAGCCCATTGTGGGTGGGGCCACCACTGGGCTGGTAGTCCTGGGCTCTATAGGAAAGCAGGCTGAGCAAGCCATGGGGAGCAAGCCAGTAAGCAGCGCCCCTCCATGGCCTCTGCATCAGCTCCTGCCTCCAGGTTCCTGCCTCGCTTGAGCTCTTGGAACTGTGGTGCAGGAATGTAAGCCAAATAAACCCATTCCTCCCCGAGTTGCTTTGGTCATGGTGCTTCATAACAGCAATAGTAACCCTAACGAAGACACTGAGTATCTCACCTTCAAACAAGGGGCAAGTTTACACTAGCTACATGCAAAGACAGACAACCCCAGGTTTAGTTTCAAACACATTTCCCCCAAGTTGTAAAATAAGTTTTGAACTATCCATGAGTTAAACTGAAAACACTCTTTTCTAGGCCTTCTGGAAAAACTCTTGCTTGGACTAAGATTATATGTAATGAACATTTGACATATTGGACAAGCAATTATTAATATTAATATTCTGAGACAGTTTGACACATAGCCTCAAACTTGCTGTGTAACCCAGACTGGCCTCAAGCTCATGACCCTCTTGCCTCTGCCTTCTTAGTGCTGAGATTGGTGGCATGTATCACCACCCTCAACTGGAACATGCAACAACTATTAATGTTGGAAAAGTGGGATAAAGTAACTAGGAGATTGAATGCTGTTTGTTATAAAGTGTCATGTCATTTGAATTCAAGTAGATCTTATGATTGATTTATAATCAGTGAAAGTCCCTGTAATTTCTAGATGGAGGGATGATATGCATTAATATGTATACATATAATATGCATAGAGATATTTTAAATAGAACATTTGTAAAATGGGTAAAACTCTCCTGGCCCACAATGCATGCCCTTGGCCTGATTCTGACAGCCCAGCTCTGTTACTTTATGCAGCAATGCACTTGCTATCTTTCCTGAACTCAAAGCTACCAGATCACTTCTGAACTCCACAGGGACCAGATTTCACCCCAGCAGATAGTGTTTTTTCTTGCCTGGAGAGATTGTGATAGAAGGAAAATGCCCCTCATGGCTGTAGTGGCACTTTGGGTAACAAGTCATGAGATGAGCCATAAGATTACCACTGAGAAAACAGCTGGTTTAAAGTAATGTAACTGGTCGGGCAGAAATGAAGATCTTCTAAAGAGACATTTGTGACTCTCTGTGTGACTATCAGACTACTAAAACAACGGACCCTAAAGAAATGAGATTTTCCTCAGGAATCTCATGCTGGGAGAAAGAAAAGGCCCCAGTCAAGAGAGAAACTCAACCCCTGGACAAAGATTTCAACCAGTTCTAACAACTTGTCCAACCACCTTACAGAATGAGACTAGAGGACAGATAAGGATGGATTGGTGGGGGGCAGGACCACCTGTTGGCTAGGACTGCTTAGATGTGTATATCCTTGATCTACTATTTAAACTTTGATCTCACTTTAGGACCCAAAGATGAGCTTAGGGAAATTGCTGGATCTCTTGGGCCCTCTTCCCAGTGTGGCCATACTGAATAAATCTCCCCTTTCTGCTTTCCAAGTTCATTTGGCTCCTTTAATTGCTTATTGAGGACAGGTGGCTGAACCTGGCTTGAGCCATAAGCTGTGGTCCCCAAGCTTGAAAACAGTAAGTCCCTGCAAAAAATAAAACAAAGCTCTTTTCGGTTGAATCCTGCCAGCTCTTACCCCCAACTCCTGCCCCCTTTTCAGCATAGCCCATGGCTGTTTGATTGACATTTTCCAATGTAAGCATTTTAATTGTTTTTGGATAGACAGGGTTTACCAGCTACCACTCCCCCTTTGCAGGATTCTAAATATATTTTGTTGGTGAGATTCCACCAATTCTGAATTTGTACTTGTTGCCATGGTAAAAAGGGAATTAAGTTGTGATACAGTGGTACTATAAATAAAATACCTTTCTCCTTAGACTCACTTATTGTGTAATACGGTCAGTAGTTTCAGTGTTACCTGCAGCAACCAAAACCTCTGTATCACAAACCTTTTTTTAAGGCAATGTAAAATAGTAAGGACAGGAAAGATGGACAGTCTAACACTAGAGAGCAAATACTGAGTTCATGTAGATTTTCTTTTCCTGCCATTAGTACAATGGTGCTCAGAAAGCATCTTTGCATAATGAGCTTAATATTGTAAAGTCCCAGGGCCCCAGGCTGATCATGTGAGTGGGAGAAAGGTGTCAGAAATGTGATTTTTGTTTTCATTGAGCCCTGGTGACAATTCCAGCACATAACTGTGAATGGTCTGGCTTTTCTCTCTGCCACCTGGAACATGCAGTTGATGCAACTTCCCTGGCAGAGTTTGCAGGTATGTTGTAAAGACAAATTAGACCATGCTTGTGGGGTGTCACCTTGGTGACTTCGTGGTACAGTGTAGTGAGTGCCGCTTCATTAGGTATCTTCAAGGCTGGATTTCTTTTCATCAGGCTCTCCAAAGGGAAGATGTAAAGAGAGAAGTTACCACTGGGATGGAAGTGGGCGCTGCCAGGGCTGCTGTGGGAATGATTCTGGCAGGATCCTAATGAATTCTTTCCCTTCTAAAAATTGGAGTTGAGTTCTCTTCCCACAGGCAGGTGTGAAGATAATGTGAACCTCCTAAGGCTTTCCAGATGGTGTTAGACTCATACTGCTTTATGTTCTCACTTAGGTATTGGAGCCTCACACTCAAACCTGTGCTTTCAAATAGAAAAGTAGCAGGGAGGCTTCAAAATAGTGCCTTGCCTCATGGGTAGCTGGCTGCTTCCTGCAGGAACTGTCTGTCTCGTGGGCTCTAGGGGGCTTGCCCTGTCATCTGATGAGAATGCCATCTTTTTTTTTCTTTTTCTTTTTAAATCTCACCCACTGAGTTGTGACATTGGAGCAGGAAGATGTGAGGTTTTTGCAATCTCTGCAGTTTTACCATAGAGTGAGAAAAGGTTGACTTGGGAAAGACAAAGACAGAGCTACAGAAAGGGTTTTACCTCAGCCACAGAACCCAGCTGTCAGGCAGCATGCAAGTTACCTTCCAAACTTAGAAACCTGTTTTCCCTGTTAGGTTCTCCTCATCAGTGCGTACACATACAATTCAAATCTATTGCTCCCACCTTGGGTAGGACCCGCCAGATGCCTTGAAAGCAGTATGTAGCACATCTATGGGTCTCACGCAGGGTTGCCGTCCCTTGTAGCAAAAAGGAAGAGCCCTGACTGTGGAGGGGCTCCAAGTCAGCAGTACGCATAACACTGATCTGAAACCTTCTCATGTTCTTTCTCAAACAAGTGCCTGCTCTGCAAGGTGTTTCCTGTCCAGGGAAGGATGTTGTGAAATATTTGACTTTAGAGTCCTCTGCAATCAGCGGAGGGGGTACTTGGACGACGCATCTCCAGGCACCATTGAGCTTGTCCTAATGAAGGTAAAAAGTGTGGAGACGTGATAGACATAATCTGCCTTTCCAGAAGATGAATGAGGGCAGATACCTGAGAAAGCATCTGACCAAGTACCTGTGATTCACTTCAACATACATTTATAACAGCTTTAGCTTTAAACTACTCAACCGTCATGCATACACCCATTATACTGGGTGGTGGTGGTACACACCTTTAATCCCAGCACTTGGGAGGCAGAGGCAGGCAGATCTCTGTGAGTTCGAGGCCAGCCTGGTCTATAAAGTGAGTTCCAAGATGGCCAGAGCTACACCAAAAAAAAAAAACAAAACTAAAACTAAACAAAAAATCCTTGCTGCTGTCTAAATGTTAGAGCCTACCACCGGTGTATTTTGTAGAAAATACTAAAAGTTGTGTATGGTCAATCTGCATTTATAATTGATTTTTAAAGTGCTAATTATACCATACAACTCTAAGTACTAGTATTTATTTATAATTTATTGAAAAATGACTGACACGGCATAGCAGAGACTGTGATTTTTGAGTGTAGATAGAACAGGACTCACAGCCCTGTGCTGACATGCAGCTAGTCTACCTCCTGCTGGCCTTCTAATCTCTTAACTGAGCCACTGAGCAACAAACTGGACTAAAGATTATAGCTCTGGGTTATAAGTGGAATAAGACGTCATTGCTAGTAGGAAGTCTGGTAAAACTAGGTGCATTCTGCCCACAGCTGTCAGCACTACAGTGAGCAAAGAGACTTCATAACACACCCTCCCATAATATACCCACTAACTACCATCTGCCAGGAGGTAGTGAGAAATAAACATGTGAGTGTGCATGCAAAATTATGTCAATGCTACATGAGCTGAGGATTGCTTTTGTTGTGATATAGTGAGATGGTCTAGAAAGAATAAAAAGGTACTTCACGAAAAATCAACTGTGTATGTGCATCTTTCATATATCCATGTTTCAGAAGCTTAAGTAAGACAAATGTCAGCCTGTAGCTGCTCTATAATACATTTTTTTTAAAAAATAAAAAAACCAAACTCAGAGTGCACGACACAAATATCACCATAAACGTCCTCAGGGTTTCAAGCCATTAGTGTGCAATTTCAGGCAATTTTCACTGAGGGCACATTCACAGACATCTTCCCCCCGGGAGAGAACTGAGTCCAAGAAAGAAGGTTGAAAAGTCACATTAGTCACTCTCCCAAAAGCTGGAAGCATTTTAGATTTGATTTCTATGTAGATTTTAAAGTAACCTCAGGCAGTCTCTAGCTTCTGCCCTACTTCGAATTGGCAAACAAGCCTTTGGATGGCACCCCTGCAGTCTCCTACATCATGCCCTCTCCCAGCGGGAAAGCTCTCTATTTTTCTGCATGTACTGTGGGCTCTCAACTGCCTTTAAGGTCCTTGCAAACATCCTCTTCCTATTAGAGGGTATTTTAGGCTCTGCGGGTAATTTTCTTTAGAGCGTGGTTTAGTGCTGGATCCCTGCGAATTCTTGACTCTGATGCGCTCCACCTCTTCATGGTGGCATTTTCTCTGATGTGGCCCTTTTCTTCAGAGCAGCTTAGCAGCTGCTTTGCAAACACCTGTTCAATTTTAGGCTCAGATAAAGCTGCCAGCCTGTTCCCAAAGCCTTCAAATGTTACAAGGGAACAAAAGGCTGTCCACCTTGTTAGCATGGATGAGACAAGGATATTCTGTTTCTTGTAGGTTCTGTTCAAATAGCTGGCTTCCTAGTTCCTTACACCATGAATTTAATCACTGCGCCAAAGTAGTTTATTTAATTTTCTCCTTCCTTTAGAATAGTAATTCTCACCTAGGCACAGTTCTGTCCTCACCACCCAAGGGGGATGTTGGGAAATGTCTGTAAATGTTTTGGGTTGTCATAATGGGGGAAGGTCAACTTGGATCTAGTGGTGTTGCCCAAGAGCTCACAATGCACAACACAGCCTCACAACCGTTGACAAGTATTCAGTGTCTGAAGCTAAGAAGCGCTACATGGGATAAAGGTTTCTAGTCCTCACTGACCATTAGAATTACCTGTAAAATTTAAGTTCAAATGTCCAGTGTCCCTCAGATGATGTAACACTATTTGGGAGTCAAGATGGCCTTTCCTTTTTAGGATCCCATGCAAAATGAAAAGGTAGTGACTCCTGTTAAAAACGTAACAATGTGCAGCTCTGTGTGACAATTATGAATGCTTTCCTTGTGAAGTTGGTGATGTTCGGGGATATCCCAGGCATCAACAGTGTCCAGAGCTTTCTAAATGGGTTTAGTATGCAGCCATGTTGATGTCATTGCTAACCAGCATTTATCCCTTGTGTTATTGTAAAACAGTGATTCTCAACCTGTGGGTCACAAACAACCTTTTCATTTAAGAACATCAGAAAACACAGATATTTACAGTATGATTCATAAGAGTAGCAAATTTACAGTTATAAGGTAGTAACAAACATGATTTTATGGTTGGGGGTTACCCCAAGGTGAGGAACTGTATTAGAGGGTGGCAGCATTAGGAAGGTTGAGGACCACTGCTCTAGAGTAATCACCATATGCCATGTGTGGCCCACATAGGTCTCATTTTTGTATCTGGACAAAATTCCTTCCACCTAAGTGATGCTGAGTGAGCTTGGCTGACTGAAGCATTGGAATGCTATTCTTTGTCATCTGCCGAAAGTCTTACATGTGCAGAGAACATTTTGGCCTTCCACTGGGGATTAAGATTCATGATGCTGTTTGCTTTATACCAATCCTACAGCACAGAGGTCAGGGGATGCTTATTAATCATCCGCTCAGGATAAGTGACTGGGGAGCCCTTGCCCCGGCTGGAATCTCCAATGTCTGTGGACTTCCAGGTAGGATTCCTTTTCTACCACTGTAGAACCTATCTTGCCTTTGCACCAATGCTTCCAAACACTGGAGGGGTTGCCCATTGCCGGAATATGGCATGGTAGCCAGTGGCATGGGAAAAAACTTTTAAAACAAACATCTATTTATTTAAATGTATTCAAAAGAAAAGCAATTGCTCAGTTTATATTGCCTCTGCAATAAAGTTTAAAAACAATCTTAGAATTGAATTGGTTTAAAAATCAGTAGTATTACAGGTGATATAGGGGCATGACACAGGTTATAAACTACCCTACAATATTGTGAAAGAACAGATGAAACACTAAAATCATTGTCACTTTGGTGTCCCATCCTTTGGAACTTGATCTAGTATATTTCTTCAGTTTTCTCAAGACATAATCTTGGAACATCGGTGAGTTATGACATACAGAATATTAGATCATAGAAATGCAGTGACTATGCATGGCTGACAGAAAAGCAACATATGTAAAAATGAGTACTTATTCCTGTCTGAGTTTTCTTTATTATACTTACATAAGTCCAAAGTGAACCCCCAAATTTTCTAGAAAACGTGATTAGGGATGTTATGAGCACAATCCATCTGTTCTCATTCAGGATGTACCAAAGCTTAGTCTTTACTATTCCTGTAGTAGAATTCTTCTTTGAATTCACTAAAAGTTAGATTCTCTGTAGCACATAAAGATAAATTAAAAAAAGGACTCCAGGAGAGTAACATGGGATTATTCATGAGGAAGAAAAAGAGAAGGAAGTATTTCTGAAAAGACAGACCACTGGATAAATGGGATTGGATTGCTTTCTCTTAGTGTATTTGGTACTTCTCACTTTTGTCTGATGGACCTGGATTATACACTTAAGGAACAATAAGGAAACTTTCACAACACATATGTGCATGGAGCCTGCCATGGCCTGACACTATTTTCTTGAGGTCATCCAGACACATGCCTAAGAGGCTGGGCTTGTGAATGACACGTACACAGAAGCTGGACACAGGTGGAGAGGTAGGCGAGGCTGTGGATTTGAACACACCTTGTGTGAAATTCTATGCACATGGATGGTATTGGAGCAGGAACAGGAGAACTGACAGGATAGGCGCCAAGCAGGGCCCTTGCTTGCCACCAGGGTTAGGAAGGATGAGAGAGGGAGCTGCCATCAGAGGGAACTGCCTTCCAGGTGGTGTCAAGGTTACCCCAGAGAAGGGCCGCTTTCCACAGAACTGGCTTTGCCTCTCCTGGGTGTCAAGATGAAAACCTCTAAGTAACTTTGGTTCATAGTTTGGGGAAAGCATTTGTCCTTTCACTCCCCTGCCCTTGTCCTCTGCTTGGACACAGTTTACTTTCTTGCTATCAGAAGTTGTACATCCCCTGAACTGAAGATGCTTGTGACACACATATCATAGAAGGGGCCCCCATATTGGTTTGTTTTTAAATGTTCAGCAACAGGAAGAACATGTACACTCATTGTGTAAATAAAGGATTGGGGCACAGCCACAAGCTGGCAGTATTCCAGGGAAGGAGGCTGTGGCTGCCTGGACATGGAGGGAACTTTCATCTACCTGTGTATTTCAAATGGTCTGTTCAGTAGGTATTTTCATACATGGTTTTCATTTTATATATACTTTATAGGCATCAAAATATGTGAAATACAGTATGAAAAACTGTATGAAGACTTTGATGTTTCCATTCAGACCTTAGTATATGTATGAGTGTATGTGTATATGTGTGCATATGTGTGTGTGTGTGTGAGAGAGAGAGAGAGAGAGAGAGAGAGAGAAAGAGAAAGAGAGAGAGAGAGACAGAGAGAGAGGTGGGAGGGAGGGAGAGAGGCATACCAAAGGTACCAAAAGGAAAAAGAAGCTGAGATTTGAAATGATATATAAACTTTAAAAACTGGCAAAATACTTGCATTCTGGTTATGGAGTTAAGAGTTGAGACACACTAACCTGTGAGAGTTGGTCACCCTCAGGAGTGTCCTTACTCCACTGCAAGTAGCCAACATCACTGCGGGTCAGGACTCCATGTAATGTTTCCTTAGACCTTCCTTGCTCATAGCCATTGAAGACATTTGGACTTGCTCTCCCAGTCAAAATCATGTTTAGAACAGCCTAGATTGAATGTTTTGTTAATATTTACATTAGGTAGCCATTAAATGAAGACTTTTTTTCTTTAAAAAAATTAAAAGTTACTGAAATGGTCTGGGATGTAGCTCAGTGGTAGAATACTTGCCTATTAGGCCTGAGGGCCTAATTCAACCTCCAGCCCCAAAATACAAAAAATCATGTTAAATGTCCATTTTTTTAAGTGAAAAAGAATGCAGCTATACAAGCACAGTTCTGGGAAAGCATGTGTGTGTACTACAAAATTGGTATAATGAAAACAACAGTTTCTTGACTTTTCTTGAGTCTTGCCCTTAAACTCAGCCCTCGCCTAGTTACTGACTTTTTTCTTCCTTTATTTGTTTTAAAGGAGGTTTCCACTATTCTAAGTTAGGAAGCATAGAGTTAAAATGTTTTATGCAGTTTGTTTCTGTCAGATATTGGGGAGTCTTGTCAAGATAGCTTTTGTTTCTGAGATCTCAGGCTTTCAGAGGTAATCTAGAAAGGACTGTGGGAACCAGAAGGTAGGGTCTGGTAGCAATATTTCTTCTTTCAAAGATCAGGTTTTGCTCGAGAAGAAAATGGACTTAGAAAACAAGTCTGGTTTAGCGTCTACAAAAGAAATGCAATGTCTTCCCACCTACCTGCCTGCACAAGACCCTTCCAGCTTGAGACTGCAGGAGATGAGTAGTGGTGGTGTCCAGGTCCTTCTGAAGCCTGCAGAATGAGGAGCCAGATGGCCAGAAACAGTGATCACATCAGAGAATACGGCAGCAACAAGGCCCCTGCCCCTTGCACATGCCCATCACATTTCTACATGTCACAGGACTAGGACCTATGCGGGGATGCTGGGGGAAGCTATGCTTTGGATGGTGAAGGTCAGGATGGAGGATGAGGACACAGATACACCATGCAATGGAATCCCTGTGTGTGCTCTAGGTGGATGCTGGACTCGCTAGAGAAACGGCTTATTCTGTGACAGAGGCTTGGCTGACGGTGGTGACACATGTCGGCACCAGAGTGTGTTGGCTTAAAGCAGACCTGAACAAAGGTATCAAGCAGAAACCAGAGTGGCTACCACATCATTTCTTGGCTTTAAAGATCAGAGACCAGGGGTTCCTACCCTTGACCATATAAGGTGGCCCGTGACGGGAGAGTGCTGAGATGGAAACAGTAATATGTTCTTGCGTTGATTTTTTTCATGAGACTGGAGGGCACGCCCTCTGGAAAGGACACCTAAAGATCTGGGGATGTCATGTAGCTGAGGCTACTGCTCTTTAAAGTACAGCATAAGAGAAGGTGGTACAGATCTGAGTGTTTACGTTTTAATAGTAGCTAAGCATGGTGGCACTGTGTGTGCTATAATCTCACCTCTGTGAGAGGCTGAGGCAGAAGGATGGTGTATGTGAGATCAGCCTGGACAATTCGGCAAGAACAATCCTCAAAAAATAAAAATGAAACATTTTTTAAAGGACTGGGTGTTATAGCTCGTTAGTAGAGCTTGGCTAGTGTTTGTAAGGCCCTGTGTTCTAATTTCAGCATGCATGTATGTGTATACACCACATCGCACACACACACAGAGAGAGAGAGAGTTTATAGTGATATATTTAATTTATTTAAATATATAGCTTTGATTGTTACACTTGAAGTTGAACCTTAGCCCTCACATATTCCAGTGCTCTATGGCTAAGCTACATTCCCTAGTCTTACTTTGATAAAACTATGACACACCTATAGAAGCCAGAGGACAACTTATGGTGAATCTATTCTCTCTCACACTGTGGGTTCTGTGGCTTAAACTCAGGCCTGAAGGCTTGGTAACAAGTGTCTTTTGCCTGCTGACTCTTCTTGCCACCTCAGTAGCCCCCATTTCACTCCTTAAATTGAATTAAAATCAGTAAGTGGCCCAGTCTGGCCTTAAACTCACCCTGTAACCCTGGCAGACCTTGAACTTTCACTCCCCGTGACTCAGCTTCCTAATTACTGGGCTTACAGGCCTGTGTAAGCCTAGGTACTATCTTTACCATAGCAAGTGACTTAAAGAATTTGAATCTTAGTGTTTAGAAACATGTCTACGCTTAAATACGTATTGATTTAAATAATGTCACTAACCAAATAATTGTATAGCCCATACAAATGTGATTGTTGTAGAAGACAAATTTTGGTTACACTGGTTCAGGTATTGTATTATTCTGTCCTAGAAGCCCCCTACCCTTGTTTGACTCTCAAAATCTTACATTCCTTTCAGAGTCCAGAAGAATGCCTACCTCTTCCATGAAACTTTCTGTGCTTACTGCAGGACCCTTCCTCCTCTGGAATCCACCAAGACTCATTATTTTCATATCACTTTGAGATAGCAGGTGCTACCCTGGGTTTTGTCCAATATTTCTGGGTGTATCTGTTATCTTTTCAAGAGTGGAGCCCACAGAACCCATGGGGCCAAGAATAGAAATTTGCATAGTGTAGACAAAAATTAGACAATCTGAGGGTATATTTTTGTGGATAATAAGATATTCACAAAAAAATACTTGACAAAAGACAAATCAACTAAAGAAAAAGGCATGCTGGCAGAA
This sequence comes from Lophiomys imhausi, assembly GCA_907164525.1. NCBI lineage: Eukaryota > Metazoa > Chordata > Mammalia > Rodentia > Muridae > Lophiomys > Lophiomys imhausi. The sequence continues at coordinate 3,018,967 of CAJQZJ010031840.1, forward strand.
GAAGAACCATTGGGAAAACATGGGATGAGAACATTTTGCTACCCAAAAGTCCACATCTATGTGGCCCCAATCCTGTAGGCAATGGCTGTATGGGCATTTGTAACAGTTACCTCTCAGATGTTCTGGAGAACACCAGGCTGTAGAGGAAGAGGATGACACCATGGCTTCCTTCCCCTTCGAACTATGAAAAGCGAGACGGACACCTTTGATTAACAACCCTGCAGATAGGGCACAGGTGTAGGTATGACTTCCAAGGTCTTAGGTCTAAGAAAAGCCTCCTCCTTCCTAGTTACTGGAAGAACGGAGGCTCTCTCCTTCCCCGAGTCGTCATCTTCTCTCTCAGTGACTTCTTTCTTCCTCACTCAGAGACTGTCAAAGGGACAATATTCTTATGGTCTTCAACTTAGCCTTTTTTTCCCTTCTACTTCTACTTAGTGATTCTCTTCAAACCATAGCTAAGATTGTTCCCTAGCGAGAACCATGGCACCACACTGAGCTGCCTTCCCAGGCCCTGCCGTTGCTGGGAATGGCTTCTGTAGTTACCCCATTAACTCAGAAGGAGCAGGAGATTCACAGAAACACATTTGACTGTTTGTGCATTGACAGTCAATTCATTTTTTCAAAATTGTTTTATTCATCAACTTCTCTAGTTTTAGTATTCTTTAGTTTTATCTGCAACTTTTAGCAAATATTACATTTTTTTTTCTCCTGGGATTTTTTTGCAAAGGTTAAATAAAATAATTAATGTATGATACACATCTTGGTTCTTGGAACATTTTGGATCCGTAGAAATGGTCCCTCATCTAAGCTGTTTTGCTGAGAAATTCCAAAAGATAATTTGTGTTCCTGTTGAACATATCCACACTGTCTGATCAAATCCAAGCCTCTCAGGGGCTAGCCTTATCTTTCTGTCACTTTGCCTCACACTGCAATGCAACCGCTTTTCTGGACTTCCAGGTGTCCAGGGCTAAAGCTTCATTTGAAGGTATGGTAATAGAAAGGCACATTTTTATGTGCCTTTTTATCAAGACACATTTGTTCTTTCTTCTTCATGGATTAGTGTACCTACATGTCTATCTGTAATCTGGTAGGACACAGAACCCTCAAACTTGAGAACAGGTTCCAGTAGCATAGGAGGCAGACAGCGTTCTTGTGTTAAAATAAGTGTTCTTTAGGGTGCAAGAGAAATGGGCAGGGTGGGGCCTGAGGAAAACTGGAAAGCTGCTGTGTATCAGTTACCCAATTGTTGCTACAACAATACAACAGACTTGGTGGCTGAAAACAGAACTGAGTTATTATCTAGAGCTTCAAGCCCAGCATGGGTTTCAATGGACCCAAATGAAATGACTATTAATCTGTGTTCTAATGGAAATCGGCTTTTTCCAATTTTAAATCTGTCCTCATCTCTTATTCAAGACCCATTACCTAATTCTTTTCTCTATCCTTACACCTCCCTAGCTTTCCTGACCCCCTCTCTCCATTTGTCATGAACACTATGATTAATTAGGCCCACCAGTACAATCCAGAGCCATCCCCCACCTCGAGACCCGGAGTCACACCTGCACATCCCTTCTATCAGGTGTGACTCTCCTTTGTCCCAACACAGCTTATCCCTTGGGATTAGCAGCCTGTCAGTTAACTGAAGACATAAAAGAACGTGAGCCCAGTGTCACCATCTTTTCTGTGACCAATACAGATTCCACACTTCTGACATGAAATTTCCTGATTATTGTGGCATGTCCAGATTCAGATGTGAAGAGCTGTAACACTAGGCAAGCTTGTTCTCAGCTCACGTATGTCAGTGTATTGATTTCCCAGGGTTGCTGTCACACCATAGCAGAAAACTGAATGTCCTAAAATAAGGATCCATATCCTAATTGTTCTGGAAAGCAGAAGTTTTACATCAAGGTTCAGAGTAGGGCAGTGCTTTCTATCAAGGCCCTAGGAAAAGGCCCTTCCCGAATCTTCCTACATTGCTTGCTGATGTCCGGGCAGTACTCAGACCTCTCTCTCTGCCTTAGCTGCCTCTCACGGAACTCTTCCCACCAAGCAGTTTGCAAATCTTTCCCCTTACCAAATACCAGTCACTAGATTCTGGCTCACCCTGATGTAGTCTGATCTCTTCTGAACTTGACTGCATCTTTAAAGACCCATTTTCAAATAAGGTCACACACCTAGGAACTTCAATCTGTATGTTTGCAGGGCAGACAGAGGGTGCCTAGGACCTTAGTATTTCTCTTGGTGGGTGGCGGTTCAACTGACAACAGTGGTCCCCCTGCCCACAAGTAGCCCCCAAATCTCTACGGTGAAATCTCTGAATAAAATGGGATGTGGAACAGATGCAATTGATAGTTAAGTAGTATTTGATTAAGGTTTGTTGATTACAATGTGCAGCCTCACCTGAGGGGATGCTCCCCCTGGCTCAGAAAATGGTGCCTGTACCTCCTTAGTGGGGTTACAGTAATCACCCTTGAGACTCTATTGTATTATTTGTTAAACAAGCTTTACAAGACAATGACTGAACAGCTATTACTTTATTCTTAATCCCCTAAATTAATCTGGCTTCCTTCCAGCATAAATCCCAGAGATGCTTGCACTTCATGGCTTTCCTACTTTAGTGGGCTCTCTCCTGATGATCTCCTCCACCTCTGCCTGTGGTTCAATCCTTCTACTTCTCTCTAATTCCTTTCGGGGGAGGGTAGGAAGTCCAGCCCTGTTCTCTCCACTGCTCAGTGATTGGCTGTAAGCTATTTTATTGACTTATCAGAGGACAACTAGGAAGCAGTGTTTATACAACATCCAGGCATGAGATTCTCAGAATAAGGATTGCAACCAGATATGGGGGGTGGTGGTGGTACAGAAATTAGCATTTGAATTATACAATAACTTTATGACTGCACATAGTCCTCATGGGCTTATGGCATTTGTCCACTCATGCCTGCTTAATTCTTAGTTTTTGACTGAGAAACATGTTTGCAGCCTCCGGTTAGATCCTTGGCTGGAAACCCTGTCTGCATTAGTTTAACAAGGATCATCTGAGTGTGTGTAAGTACTCACGCCTAAATTCTCTGCCTCTATTGCCTTTGCAATGAGTTTTATAAATCACGCTTCTGCCATGTACTCTGCAGCTCATAGCTTCAAGGCTAGCTTGCTAATTATCCACTGCTTACACTGTAGGTGGGTTTCTAGTTCTTCAGAAAATCATGGGTCATTTTCTTTTCCTCTATTGAAGAATCTTTTAAAAAGAAGACATTTTCCACTCCTCTACCACTATTATCCACTACTTTGTCCTCTCTTTACCCAGGGTGGAGAAGAAGCAGTGCATATTGTGTGGAAGGTGCCACTGGAAGAGGTGAAAGGAGGCTGTCTTTGGAAGGCCATATGTCACTTACTTGAAGTCACTGTGACCCATCGTGCAGGCAGCATAGTTTCTCCCCATTTCTGTTTGTTATTCATTAGATGAGTTAAGCTTGCTTTAACATTTTTCTTTTCTCAAAAGAAGTCCTGGTATATGGCCTGAAATGCGCTATTCTTTGGAATTGATTAGCTGAAGAAAAGGAGGCATCCATAAGTGGCCTCCATGTGATCTGGCCTCTTGTGAGGAGGGAGAGGCAGGCTTCTTTGTCTCTCATTCTGCCCTATCTTCAAAAATGACCTGGTTTTCTTAACAGGCCCCATTAGAAATATACTTTGTAAAAGAGTGAAAAATCTCTGTAAGATCAGTTCCACGTAAAGGAATTAGCTCAACATTTAAGCACTTACACATTGTAAATGATCATAGATGAATTTCTCAGTGGCTTTCTTCTCTGAAAATTCAAACAGCTGGAGCTATAGATCAGGAATTGAAGATAAAAAATGAAAAGGAAGATGAAAGGCACCTCTAAGATATCATTTCATGGTTATTACCTAAAGGAAAGGTTTTGTTTCACTACAAAATCACATTGCTAAAAGCTGACATCCAACACAAGGCCACATAAAACATACACGGTAAATCCGAATGCTGACAGCATCCCTGTTGCATCCTTCAACTTCAGCATCTCAAATAAAACCATAAGCAGATTTTTCCCTGATAAAGTTAAGCTATCTTTTAGGATAACAGACAGAGTAATACAGTTAATGATGATTAGAGATGTGGATCTTTTTCTTTTTTTGATGGACCATATCAAACCCAGGGTTTAGCAGGACATGTTACCACTAAAATACACTGCAGGCCACCAGCCCACCAGCCCAAATGCAGTATATTCTTGATTAAAGTGAACTTTAGGAGAAATTTGCCATTTTGGATGCTCCAGGGGATTACAGCCCTTGGTGCTTGAATCCTCTGAAGGCACCTCTGGCTAATTCAGGTCCTCAGTGGAATCTGTCCATCCATGACCACATGCGTACTCAGGCTTAACTGGCTCACACAAGGGATGGAGTACACTTACCCTCTCAATGAAATTGTCGCTGGAGTAGCCAAGAGTTGAAGTGCCATGGATGTCTTTGGTGGCAAAACAGACGATGGTTTTCTGAGCTTCTCCTGCAGCCCACAGGATGCCAGCCAGCACTGCAGCTAGGGCTTGCTCCTGCTCACGCTGGCTCAGGTTGCATAAGCTGCAATGCAAGCAGAGAGGGGATGGAGTGATCTGGCCTCTTGATGTTTATATCTTTTTCTGAGTGTGGGGGATGGCCTACTGGCTTCTGGATCATTCTTCACTGTGAGGTGTCACAGGGCAGCCTGATCTTCCTGCTGGGATTATAACTGTAGTCTTTGCAGTGCCATATTATTTCTCTCAGCAGCATCAGCCTGGCTTGTCCTATGCACGCCCTTGCCATCTGTCTCTGAACTCCAAAATGGGTCACACTGAACTTGTTGCCAACTAACGCAATCATTTCTTTTTTCCAAGTACAATCCCAAATAATCCTTCCAATTTCATCTCCCAGATGTTCTCTTTGCAAAACCTCTTTCCAGATGGAACCCCCAACAACCCCTACAAGTTTCATTGCCATGCCTTTCCCTCAGACACATACATATTCCCTTGAGTTTTCACAACCTCCCTTTCCACCTGGCCAGGTCTTAAAGGCATAACTTCAGCTCTCCTTTAACCAGCACTCTCTGCACTCTGCTTCGCACGTGTTACTTCATTTAATCTACAGACATGCTCTGTGGCAATGCTAGACTTGCTCCCGTTTTAGAGGCGAGGAGAGTGAGTCACAGAGAGGTTGAGTAATTGCCCTAGACCCTCACCTTTAAAATGAAAGATCTCCAGTCTGCACTCAGCCCATCTGGGTCCCAAGTCTCTGCTCTTCACTATTATACCGAGCCCAGTGCTCTGATGACCTCCATCTTCTCTGGGAAGTGGTAATAATCTTTCCTCTACTTATTATTATTTTTTTAATTTAACATGTGCTTTTCACAAAGAAATGCTGACAGGGGATACCAGTTGTTTGTGTAGTTCGCCTAGCTCTTTGATCGGGCGGAATAACTGCACAGCTCTAGCACAGACAGAATGACAGAAACACAGCTGTAGCAGAGAAGGTTCAGAAAGGCTACATGGAGCAGGGCTCCCAGAGCAGAGACTTCTTTGTATTTATTCAGTGTTTTATTTTAGCCAGGCCAAGTACTAGGCCATGCGCTTATGGGTGTGCCCTTGGTTTCAGATCTTTTGTGCTCACATGATGGGTGGGTGTGTCCACCATCTTCTTTGAGTCCTCTTTCTTGTGACTCCAACTTTTCCACTTTTCTAATAGGTTTGGGTCATTTTACCCAGAAATGACTAAGAGTGATGTACTTCGGTGTCGGATGGCCCATAGCCAATGACTGGGTTGGCGGGAGGTATAGAAGCCCTGCCTCTTAATTGACTGTGGACAGACTGGAGAGCAAACCATGTTCCCTGGTTCCTCCTCAAATCACACTGAATGTCTGGGGACCACTGCCCTCCTTAGGTGCTTCCCCTTCCCTGTCCTGTTTTCTTAACCTCTTATGGATGTCTCCTGAGGATACTCCTGTAGGAAACCACTTGCATAAAGAATTTATATTGTGGGCACTGCTTCTGCTGAATGTGGCTATTCATGATCTCAGAATATATTAAACCTGATCTCCCATTTGGGGTGATAATTTACTTTGCAAGAGGATAGGTATATACCTCTTGCTTAGTTAATATCTAACTTAAGGATCAGAGAGAGGTTTGTTAGTTTCTAAGAATGAACTAGATAATATTTGGGCTGATTCTTTAACAGATGGGCAAGTACACAACATTGTCGCATGTCAGAAGGTTAGGTGGGAAGATGGATCCTTCATCTGTCAGGTCTTTCATCACTGCTTGAGTCTCTTTAGAGATGTTAGGTTGGGTCTTCCCATATAATATGGAAAAAGGAGCACACTTGAAACCTGGTGGATGTTCCACCTTACTTAGCAGGTGCTCTGCAGTAGAACATGGAAATTGCCAAGCTCATTCTCAAGGTGGACATTGAATGAGACCTCAGTAGAGCCCTCTCCACGGTAACCCAGGCTGTCTGGGAGAACCCAAGCTATTTCTGTCCCAAGGGGCAAAAATCCTTCCTGAGGCAACCTGAGAATTTCATTGTGAGTGTTAAGCATATAAAGACTGTAGGTGCTTCAGCCACTCTTTTAAGTGCTAACCATGGTCAGTCCTCTTACCTGTGAAGGCTGCAGTCTTTCCCCTCTCTAGTAAACAGTAAATACTTGATGATAGACCCTTGTACAGCCATGTGAATGCTCTGGGCTCCTCCCTGAAGTGGGTAAGAAGAAAGTGAGGTAGGAAGGCTGGACCCAGGACTTTACCATTCTGGTGGAACCTCGGGGCCAGCATTATAAGAAGTGAATATAGGAACTGGAAGCTGTTGTTGTTTGTGCTTCTCTGCAACGTTCCTTTCCTGGTGTCCCCTGGGGTTTAGCAAAGGGACCCTACTCTTCTGTGTCACCTTCTCTGTGGGCAATAGCTATATGCCATCCTCAAGCTAGAATCCACAGTAACTAGTTTTCTCTGGTGTCCTTAGCCCACTGCCTGGGGAATCAAGGTCCTCTCCCTCCTGCCATCACTGTGCCCTGCTTCACACCACACTTTTACACTGGAAGGAGGCAAGAAACCAGTTGGCTAGCTCCTGAAATTTAGGTGTGACTAATGGTTTCTGACATGAATTATTGATATTCTAAAGAAGTCAGAAAGAGTTTCTAGATTTCCTTCTGCCTTGGGAATCTTTATGGGGACTTGAAACTTAGAGAGAAGCAGCACAGTGAGAACTGAGAAGGGTTGGAGAAATAAAGACATGTGGACTTTGTTACAGCATAAACAATATTTGGTAACTTTAAAAAGCATTTTGTCATTTATAGTTACACATTCATTTCTATATTTCATTGACACATGCATCCACCAAGAAACACAGAGCAGCATGGAATCAGGAGCTGGAAGGGACTGAGCCAGCTGTCACCTTACTGAGCCAGCTGTCACCTTTTGTACTTGTAAAGCAAAGGCCAGGTCAGAGAAGGGACTGTGAAACTTGAAATGTGCCTTTCTCCAGTCACTGCTGAGGACTTGGTCAGTGTTTCCAAAGAGGCTTCTTTGCAACATCTGAAAAGGGGGTAAAAAGAACATGAAAGTAAGCCATTCAGCCAAGATAACACCTCCTGGGCACACCCCTCTTGGTGAGATCATCCAGCCTTGTTCTCGTCCATGTTCAAATGTGCCTCAGACTTGAGTTCCAGTTCTCATTGTATAAAGCCCTGGACAAAACCTTCACATCAGGTTCTCTTAGGGCACCATCCTAAAAATTTAGTGAGTCTGGTTGTGTCTCTGTGTCTCGTTTCCACTCTCAGCCAGCTCCAAAACATGCCACCACTCTGTTCTTGTGAATCTTGTCCCAATATCTGTGATTCAAAGATATCTGAGATTATTCTCTTTTGATCCAGGGGAGGAGATGAAGCAGACAGGATCCCATTTTCTGTCCTTAGTACAATAGTAAGTTATTTCAACAGTATTTACCAAGAGATCTTAGATGTTTTTCTGGATACTTTATAGCCCACTAAGATCTGTGAGAGACTTTCTGGAAAGAAGATGAGAGAGAGAGAGAGAGAGAGAGAGAGAGAGAGAGAGAGAGAGAGAG
>CAJQZJ010031840.1:3027079-3047809 GCA_907164525.1 Lophiomys imhausi
GAGAGAGAGAGAGAGAGAGAGAGAGAGAGAGAGAGAGAGAGAGAGAGGCAAATGTTTATTAAACCAAATCCATGAAATATAAATGGAGGGATAAATTTTGTCATTATGACAAACTATCATTTGGCTCATGATTTCAGAAAGTTTATCCTATCTTTGTGGGGAAAAGACATAACAGAGTAGGACATCAGAAAATATGTACAGGAGAATGTTGGAACTTGGATATTTTTCCTATTTCTCTTCTTATTCTGTCAGGGTCTCTAGCCCATGGGATCGTGTCATTCACATTCAGGACAGGTCTTTCCCCACAATAAATCCTCTGGGAAAGCCCTCACTGCCATATTTCAAGGTGTGCATCAGTCCCTTAGGTGATTATAAATTGAAGTCATATTGATAATGAAAATTTGCCATCACTCTATTCATATTCAAAACCTTACCAGTCACAGCATATACTTAACACAGCATGAGATTTTTCTACATTAGAAGTCCAATACCTCTGAGCATTTTGTGTGTACCAAACATGGGACTAGGTACTTTTTGTTTACTATATTAATTTAATTCTAAGATTGAAGAGATGGAAGGCTATTGAACAGGACTGGATAAGAGCCCAGTGGTCATGGCTCTGTTCCTGTTTCATCAGGGGATGTTAGCTCATTCCATCCACCAAACCTGCCATAGAAGTCAAGAAGGAAGAAAAAAAAAAAAAAACTCTAGTCTGAGACAAAAGGCAACAGAAAGTGAGAAACAGGAGAGGTGAGAATGGAGCTGGTGGGAGGGTTGCTATACACAACCCCCATTTCCTGAGGGGATTCCCAGCAAAGAGGCAGCCTGTGCCCTGTCAGCAAGCATCATACATCAAGAACAGCAGAGCCACACAAAAGACACTCAGTGAGTATTTTCACTCAGAGGTTCTGATAATTTGCCAGGCAGCTCCACTGTCGAAATGCTGATTAGAACTGGTCAATCTTCCAAGACTCCTCCCTGCAAGAGGCACTTTCAGAATCCCAAGACTCCATGGTGAAGTCCCGAGGTGTGTTTTAATGAATGCTGCTGTTATTCAGGGACACACTAGCATCTGGGCCACATAATGGGAATAAATCCAAATTCATTTTTTAAAGAAAAATCAATTCTCTCTACTCCTGGGACTTTCTTAACACTCCATCAACTCTGTTTCCACTGCACTGGTCTGAATCTTCTATTTTACAGCCTTTTCCAAAGGGAAAGTACTGCCTTGGGGAAGTTGGGGAAAGCTCCCCTCGCCTCTGTGATTGCTGGTTAGAGGCGCTTTCAGATTTGTGGTCTCCTGCCTCCCCAACACAAAGCTTTCAAACATCTGTGAGTGCTTTTTTTATTTTTAAAACTTGTGTGTTTTTAAAAATAGACAGTACATTGCGTGGCTCAAAAGCCAGAGTACCAACTGTAAAAAGCCTTCCTCCCATTCCTCTCCACCCCACCCCCACCCCCTGTGGCCTAGGAAGCCTCACGGAATTTATCTCTTTATTTACAGGCAAAAATCCCCATAGAATCACAATATTCTCTCTTTTTCACAAAAAAAAGGTGGTCTATTTTTCTGACATATAAATTTTAAAATGATAATATGCATCGAAACTTCTTATAGATGTAGTGTGTGTGTGTGTGTGTGTGTGTGTGGTAAGAAGCATTGGGAACAGGGTTCAATTTTGAATGTGAAAGTAGTTAAAGTTTATATAAATCTTATGTCCATTGCACAAAGGTGGTTGGGTGGCATTTAGTGTGCCTGGTTCTTTATGTTGTTGTTGTTTGTTTTTGTTTTTATTAACTGCAACTTGCGGCCTGGTGTGGAACTTTCCTCTTGTCATGTCAGTGATCAAAAAGTTTTTATTTTGGAGCATTTTGGGTATTGGAGTAGACATGCACAGGCTGTGATTGGCATAACTTCTGAGCTGTAGTTCAGTCTAGGCTTCATAACCTCTGAGGCCTACAGCACCCCCAGGGTTACACACTACTGCTCGTCCCTGAGGAAGAGGCAGCTAGGCGGAGATGGAAAGCAGAGGCTGAGACTCTATTTCAGGCTTCACAGCCACCAGTGAAGTAGAACATCTTGGGCCTCAGGAGAGCTCTGCTGCCTGCCTGTTCACCTAAGAGCCAGCTAGAGAAAAAAAACAAAACTGCGGGGCAGATGAATCTGCCTGTGAGGAAGTGCACCCAGCCTCGGTGCCAAGAAGCCCAACGAAGGAAGACTTTATATGATAGTTCCATGTGGCATTGCCAGAAGAGGTTTTAGTCTCTGCTCCCTGCTCTCAAGTGGGCCCTGGAGGAGTACAAAAGCTGCAGTTTCATGTGTGCGGTGGGTCTGATCACGCAGCGAACGCTGCTGGTCCTTGCCAAGATACTTAGGCTGGTTTTGATCATCTTTGCAACTGTCCAGGTGCACATGTCTTGAAGGGAGTGCTTCTTCTAACTGTCACCCGTAAGACCTGAGGTTCTAGGATGTGGCACGGAAGATGGAGAGAAAGTAGGACATTGTCTTGGAGGCCCAGATGTCATTATGATTTAAAGGACACTAGTAAAGGACCACCTAATCAGACAGAGCTCGTACCCTTCTTGCTTGCTACTTTTGCTCTGGCTTAACCTTACCACACTTATCAGCTTTCGGTTACGTCTTTTAACCATGACAGAGGCTGCTTATGACACATGCCAGGATCTTGCCTCCAACTCTGGCTTGTTTGGCTCAATGAGGTGACTCTGTTTTTATTCTCTCCCTAGGCTTCTGCTGCAGCCTTCACTCTCACCAGGGTCAACTCTTGAATTCGATAAATGGTCTCGAGGCCAGAAACTTCCCAGATCACCTGAGAACCTCAAATGTCAAGTTCTTTGTTTGTTTGCTTGTTTGTATTGTGACAGGGACCCTCTATGTAGTGCTGACTCTCTTGAACTCACTCTGTAGACCAGGCTGGCCTCAGACTCACAGAGATCCTCCTGCCTCTGCCTCCTGAGTGCTGGCATTAAAGATGTGTGCTACCATGCCTGGTCTGTCTAGTTCTTTTTAAGTCTGCATATTAACTGATAGCTCCCCAAACTGTTTCCTTCTGAGGTCAATGCTGTGTTCTAAGACCAGACCTAGCAAACTTCTCTCTCTCTCTCTCTCTCTCTCTCTCTCTCTCTCTCTCCTGTCCACTCATGAGCAGGGCTCTCTCTCATCTCTATTATTTCTACACATTTTAGCATTCATCCATCTGTTACAGAGAGTCTGCCCTAGTTTATGTTAACAAACCATTAGAATGTAGCGCCTGCTCTCCTTCAAATGTAACTGTCAGATTGAGAAAGAAAAGACAGCTACCACCACTGTCCTTCACAAGTTCCCCCCCCAAAAAGTCATTTTAATTATACACTCCTTTACCAATAGGAGCCATCTGTAGTCTCATTTTCAGTAATCCTGTCACACGACAGGAGATCAGATTTCCCCACTGTTGCTGTCTAGAGGGAGATCACATTTCATTTCATGTTTAATTGACAAGCTGTACTTACTGTGGCCATTGCCGGGGATATAGGAAAACCATTCAGTTTTGAAGAGATGATAGACAGTCTGGGAATAGGACGAAAGCTACTGGCTGGCAACTGTCCTTGTCCTTTGGGCCGAAGTATTCCGGATCTGTCTCCAGTTTCCCCAGCAGATACATGGGTGCCACCACCGTGATTCTGTATGAAATGTCACCCCCCACCCCCAAGCAAAGTGAAGACCTCGCTTTAAGTCTTCCAGTGTTCAGAAAACGTCTCACTTTTAGAGATGTCTAAAACTGTGACAAACAGTAGTGAGAGAGCTGAGAAGGCCCACTGTCTGTGTCAAAAGGATTTTCCTAAACTTTACAGGACCTGGAAGGTGAAATGTGACCATGGAAATGTCATTAATGCTATTGAGACCTTGACTGAAAATTATGTCTAGAGAAGAATGTAAATGTCACCAAACCTTGTTTTGGGATGACAGCATTTTGTAAATGTTTAATGGGTCATCAGTCTAGACCACGTTATCCTTGTTATCTTATTGACCAGACAATCAAAGGATTGGGTGCCCTCCATTAATTCTTTCTGATTCTTATTCCCTCTTAAGGGAGTATAAAACTTAAACCACTCACCCCATCTCTTTTTTTCTTTTTCTTTTTTTTAATTACATTTATTTATTACTTCAAGTTACATCTCCCTCACAGCCCCCTCCCTCCACCCTTCTCAGTCCCACCCTCCCATCCTCTACCCCCTCTCCCACTTATCCTTTTCCTCCCATGTAGGTGCCCCCACATCTTAGCCCCCCTCAGTTCATCAGTCCTGTGAGGGCTAAGAACTTCCTCTTCACAGTCAATATCAACTCTTTCAATTTTACTCATTCCTATACTGGTGTCATGAAAACAGCTTCCCTGCAGGTAGCTAGACCACAGAGGACATTGCCTTCTTAGTTCTTGTGTATTCCTAGAGGTGAGGATGCTTTCTTATCTCATGAACACAGCATCTGAGCCATAGTCGGCTGATGGGATGAGATGAATTTTGTAACCTAAATAGAAAACCTTCACATTTATACCAGTGGGCTTACCCATCCTGTGTAAAGCCATAACTTGACATTTATTTACTCCTCCTTTCAAAAATTGTCTTATCTTTTGAGTGTTCTATCTCTCCAGAGGTAACTATCAAAATTTAATATTTCCAGAACTAAAGTAGAAGTATTATCTCTCTGATTCTAATTTAGACTATGGCTAAGGGGGCTTTAGAAAAAATAAGGCTTTCGTCCCACATGCTACTTGGATGAAGGCGTTTTAACATTGTGGTTAACATTAACAATTTAGTTGCTTGATCAGATATATTAGCGACAGGAAAAATCACCTTAGCATTTGGTGCTGCGTTGGTTCATAGACTGAAGTGCATCCTGAAATTGGCAATCATTACCTTCTTACATTTTCAGGCTGTATGGATTATAAACATCTTTCATGTACATTGTATGAGAGATTGGAAAATGCCTTCTCAACACCAAAATAGAATTTTATTTCCCTTATTTAAAAACAGCAAGAGAAAACAAATTTTTAGAAGCCTACAAAAATTACTATTTTTAAGGCTTCTTTTCTTTAGGAGCCACGCTCAGTTGTGACAATGTAGCTTTGTTTCACAACTGTGGGAACTTTCTATTATAATATTACTTTTTCTAAAATAATAGCAAAATGGTGTGCTCAATGGTGAAAAATAGCTCTTAAAAGTAGGGAGCGAAATCTATGAAGAAAAAAAAATTTCCATGGGCTTTCTAGCTTTACATTTTCACACAACAAATGCTGGTACCTGTGTGACATTGTGTGCATTAAATAAATCAAATTATGCTAGTTAATGTTACTATTTGAAGAAGCAACTAGAGAAAAAAAAATCACATCGACTTTGAGAAAGTAATTACCTGAGTTGTTGCATTATTGTTTCCTAACCTATAAATGAAAGAGAAAACACCAAGTAAATATTATCCAGTCTATTCAAGCCTCACATTGTCACACTTTCCTAGACCCTGCCTTGCTAGGGAAGTCTCTGTCAACAAATAGATATGTGGGAAGCATTTTAAATGTAAGTCTACAATGGAAACTTGTCTGCGGCAAGCATAAAAGTTGATTATTTAAACACCTAGAGTCCCTGTTTTGCAGAAGAGAAAATGACAACATCTTCCCTGTGATTCTTACCTCAAGATTCCCCTCCACTTGTCAAGAAATAAGATTTTCCTAGTAATTTCATTTAAATCCAGCTCCAGGGGATTTTGTTCCTGGACTGAGATCTCTGAGTCCATTTAGATAATATGAAGACTGGATCGGAAGGAGGAGGCTGTGCAGGTGGGAGAGGCAGCTAGTCTGTGGGGAAGCGAGCTGTCTGGAACACACGGTGGTGATGGCAGCACCCTAGCAGCTCAGAGCTCCGGCCACACAAATGCTGCTCTGAGCAGATTCCATTACACTCTCATTAGAGGTGGAGCACATCTTTTGTTTTTCTCCACCGTTTTGTTTTTGTCCATAAATGTTTAATCTAAGACATATTTATAACCAGAAGGATTTCAATTGCCTGTATCAAATCATTGGAGATGATGCAATTGATGAGATACTATACGGGTGTAATGTGATTGCTCCTTATGCTAGGGTATCTCCTGGAAATTGTCTGTGGAGCAGAAATATGCTGACACTGAGGTTGAAAACCATCCTGATCATATAAAAAAAATGTTTGTATAGGCCAAGGAAGACACTGCTAACAAACAGATATCTGGCATAAAATTTACTGGACAGAAATCTGGCACAAATGCAGAAGGACTGGTCTGATTTGCTTCAAGGAGAAATTGAAAAAGTCTTATCTCCTCCTGTTGGCTAAATGCATTGTACTTACAATAATTGGCATCATAAAAAACATCCGTGGTCATGATTATGCACATTTCTACGCCAGTTTGGTTGCTGCTGAGAAGACAAAGGATTAGTTTCCAGCAAAAGTTTTATTCTCTCTTTCCACTACTGAGTGTTAAAATTGAACCTCTTTAGGAGGTCATTTTCTCTGAAGACATTTCTGGACATCCTAGGCATACAGAGAGGTCACTTGGATATATTGTAACCAAAGTGGTCAGGGATGGGAGGATTGGCTACTTATATTATTGCAAAGGCCTTGAAGTGGTAGTAAGGCACTAAAAACACAGGTAGATTTAAGCTTCCACAATCCAACCTAAGATCACTCTACCACTGATAATCAGACTAATTTTGGGTGATGCTAACCATTTCATATTCACATGCCTTGTAGATGTCTTATTGCCCCTCTTTAACCATAAATTTTATTCCAAAAAAACAAAGACTTTTTTGTTTTCCTCTTTATAATTTTACAGTTGTAATGGTGGCATCAGTGTTTGATATTTATTGGGCAGCCCCACTAACAAAGGAAAAACAAAAGAAATAAGAAATTGCACAATTCTTGTCCTCAACTAATATAATCATGAGAAATGTTCTCAAAGTTCCTCTTTAGAGAACTGTATTAAAAAATAAATTCTAGATATGCCATTTAAATTATTTAAAGACTCAAAAACCAGGGAAGGAAACGAGCTAAGAAGCTCATTTTTCTTAAGAACCATTATTAATTCTGTGTGTTTGGGGGTGTTTTGTTCTAACTTGCAAAGAATGGTTTGAAGATAGACACATAAATCCCAGTGATTAGACAAGTTACAAATGAACATGGGGGGCACTAGCAGATACCATGGAGAAGAAGATATTCTTGCTCTGTATGGTGCAGGGAGCACACACAGAGAGGGAGGACTGTGAGGACCGCACAGAGCACGAGGGACTCCAGGTGAGTTGGACAGCCTCTGGGTCTACGCTGCTTATCTCTGGGTCACAGCTTTGCCTACTACAAGCTGCCTTGGACAAATTAATTAATCTTTTTGTACATAATGTATTTTTAAATATGTGAAATAGTAATGATTTACTATCATTTACTCTACTAAGATCTTAATCTATGAACATGGTATATCCTCTTGTTTAGACTGTATTCATCTTCCAAAATGCTCTATAGACTCAATCCAAGACTTGCTTAAATCCAATGATAATGGCCATTTAAGCATACTCATCATTCATGATCATCCCTTGTTCATACTCTTGTTACTTTATAGACTTTTTTTTTCCTGTTCAATTAGGTGCTGACAAGGAATCCACGGGTAGAAAGGACTGATTCTGAATACCAAGAGTTAGTAACGAGACTTAGCCACATCCAGCAGAAGCCACCAGTCTTTGTGCTTTTGGCGACACAGAATGGAAGGACTGGATATAAAAATTGAAGTGAAAAGTGAAGTCAGGACTACAAGATCCCGGACTGGGGCTGGAAGGCTGGGGCAGTGGAAGGCACAGGACTGTTTCCTTTTTGTATGTTTCCTTCCCTTTTCCCTACCCCCCAGCACATAGCCAGTGCTTCTGCCCCAAGGCTGCTTTTGTTGCCATGAAGAAGAGGGGGTAATTTGAGTATGCAGTATGGAATTTCAACCATGAGAAAAGCTAGTGTGGATTCCAAGTGTGGAAGTCGAGTGTGTGAATATAATGGTATCAAGATTTGCTCTGTTCCTTTGGAAAGCAACGACTATCTTAATAACCACTTACCTCAGCCTTATAGTCCAATTCATAAGCCTTGGATGTGCACAAGCATTTTAACTACCTTACAAACTTACCCCAAAACTTTTTCTTGCTGTTTTCATGTAGCATTTCATAAACAGAAAGACTGAAGCAGAATTTTAGAGACTTTGGGTTGTACTTTGGAAGTCTTGTTAGTGTCTAATTGACCTTGCTTCTGGAAAAGTCCTCTTTAGGATCAGGTTATATCTTGTAGATATCATTATTCATTTTCTCTAAATCTATTTTCTAACACAACTTTCTGGATATATTCCTTCCTAACATAATTCTGCTAATCCCCATCTCCTAGGAGATGGATGGTGTATTATTTTTTTTGTTCTTTGATAGTGAAGAGGAGGAAGATGAGGTCAGGTCCAGGGTCAGATTTCTGCTCTTCTAACAATGTAACCATAGAGAAGTAATTTACTCTCACTTTCTTTCCCATACTCCCTTTGACTCATATAATAGAATCCTAATGATTACGACTCACCAGAAAACTAACTTTTAATCAGCGTTTTCTCATCTTTTACATGTTAAAATTCCCCCTTAATTTTTTAATATTTATGTTCTTCATTTTATGTGCTTTTTATCTTCATGTATATATTTTTTTTCAGAGTGACAGCAACAGTCTTTGATGGGCCAGGGACTCCAAAGTCCTGAGAGATGAATTGAACATTGGTTTCAACTCAGCTTGGCAGTCAATTAATAATGGCTGTGGGTCTCAGTCATTATCTAAAAGACCTCATAAACTAAGGTAGTACATGGAAAATACATGTTTGATTTTTGCATGTGATTCATAAAAGCTTGAGAATTCCCAAAAACGAAGGAGATAGATGATCCTTCCCTACAAGCTGGCTGTGTTAGAATAGAGGCTGGTCACTAAGAAGACTAAGCCTTGATTAGAACTTTGGAACTTTCAGTTGAAACCTCTGTGGAGCGAAAAGAGGTTGGAGATTTAGTTTATCACCAAGGCTAATGGCTCAGTTCATCAGTTATGCCAAAGTAAGAACATCTCTAAGCAATAGGATCTAGGAAGCTTCACAGCAGATAATTGTGTCCAAGCTCCAGAAAGGAGACATGCCTCATCCCTTTAGGACAGAGGCTTCTGCCCTGGGGACCTATCCAGACCTCCCCCCACCTTATGAATGTCTTTATCTCATTGCTTATTTGCATATTTTATGATAAATGTAAGTAAAGAGGGTTTCTCAGTTCTGTGATCCATTCTGTTAAATCAGCAAGGTGTCTTGGGGACCATTGTTTTAGAGCTAGTAGGTCAGAAGGACAGGTAACCATTACAAATGGTTTGAAAATGTTGGAAGTCAAAATTGGAGAGGGGGTTGGAGCTCAACAGTGAGGAGAGCAGGGCGTGGCAGCACACACCTTTAATCCCAGCACTCTCGAGGCAGAGGTGGATGGGCTCTGTGAGTTCAAGGTCAGTCTGGTGTACAAAGCAAGTTCCAGGACTCAGAAACTTTGCTGTTTGTGCTGTTACGTGGAAACTTGAAAAACCAACCCTCCCAAAACAAAACAAAAAGCAAACAAACAAAACAGTAAGGAATTTGCCTGAGTCAGGTTCTTTTCTTTTCACTATAACAGAGTACCAATTAGAAGCCTCTTAAATGGAAATATTTATTTTAGATCATAGTTTCATGGCAGAGAAGGAGTGATGGCTAAGATGGATCATGGTTTCTTAGCAGAGAAGGCACAGTGACTAACCTGGCTGGATCTTCTCTAGTAGAAGCTTATTCCCATCTTGGTAGAGGGGATGCAGAGCTGAAGACCGGGAGCCGAGCCAGGCTGTGAACTCTCCCACACTCACAGTGGTCTACTGTCTAGTTAGGCCCGATACCACAATCTTTAAAACAGTGCCATCAGCTGGGGACCAAATGCTCAAACCCATGCACCTGTGCAGGACAGTTCATGTTCAACCCTGGACTCAATACAAGCACTGTATTAAACAAAACAAAAAATGTATTTAATGCATTTAATCTACCATCGTGGCCCAGTCTCACCTATCAGATATGTGAAGAGTGCTTACATCAACTGACAGTGGAGCCAAATCACCTGATCCAGAGCCTATCATATATCAGTGTTGAGTATCTCCTGTAGGTTATTGAATACCAGAGTGGCCATATGGATAAGTTTTCCATCGGTACCCCAAGTGTTACTGCGGGGGATTCAACACTAGCAGTTAGAACAGAAGTCCTTAAACCAGACTGGCTTAGTGGGAACCTTCACTTCTCTGTGTATTAATGAGGTACAAGTTATAGACATGACAGCTTCGAACAGCACCCATGTGTTATCTACAGTGTCTGTGGGTTGGGAATTTGGTTATGGCTTAATGGGAACTCTGCTCAGAGTCTCACAAGCCAGTCGGCCAGGCTAGGTCTCCATCCTTGTTTAGACTTGGAGGGCTAATTCTAAGCTTGCATAGTTGCTTTAAGGGATTTTTTTGTTTTGTTTTGTTTTTGTTTGTTTTGAAAGAGGGTCTCCCTGTGCAGTCTAAGGACCGCATGCTATAGTGATGGCATCGAAGTTTATCGCTGGGTCTCTCCAGCAGTGTGGCACACCCTGTTCTTTGTGTTCCTTGTTGTGTTAACAAATGTCTGTTCTTGACCATGCAGTGGCAGGCATGTGTGTGTTTACATTGATGGACTGCAGACACAAAGGCTCTGCCCGGTTCATCATGTTGGTGGTTTGTATCTGCTCCTTTTTCAGCTCTGAGCTGTTCTCTGATTTAGGCCACTCTAGCGCCTCAGAGATGATGACGAAGGCACTCAGTCTGTTTGTTGAAACTTCTGGGCAGTCATACACAAGAAACTTCCCTTTCTGGGCCTGAGTAAGTGAATAAAATACTGGGTTGGACAGTCAGAGACAATCCCTATGTAATATGCCCCTGGCTTATGGACTCTGAATTCTACAGAACTTCTCAGTTCTGCCTAGCTCTCCTGAAGCCTCTTGACTTGGGACCCAGGGACTCTGGGTGTTGACCTGTTTGTGGTTAGGTTTCATAGCACTCTGTGCTTCGTTCATAGGCATAAAAACCTTCCATTTTCTTTGGAATCCAGAAAGCTCCTTCAGAGGCAACAGAATTAATCAGGAATGTAATTCTAGGAGCCAGAAGTCTCACGCATTGCTCACAAAATCAGAAAGGGAGGCAGCCTAGTCTAAGTGCCCAGTAAGAAATAAGGTGCAGTAAGGCTCTTAGAGCCTCCATGCAAATAGTATGAGGCCGCCTTCCCTTTCACCCCTTACACCATCTGCCATGTGTGTCCAGCCAGCAGTAACTGCTTATGTGACTCTCATTAGAAATGAGGACAACACTGCATGTAGCTTTCCCTCACCTCCTGGCAGGTTTGGCTGTAAGGTTGTGTCTATCCTAAGATTGTAGATCAGGATTTCCCTGGCTCTTGTAACAATGTAATCAGATCACTCAGCCTCTCTACTGGGAAATAAGTTATAAATAACAAATCAGAGGGCTCTTTCATCAGAGGCTATGGTTACTAGGAAACGGGCACTGCACTCAGGGTCTCTGTTGCCATTGAACATTCATATTGCAGTGTGAGCTTGGTTTCTTGCCCTTGAATAGTTCTTTTTTTAAATGTTTATTTATTGCTTCAAGTTACATCTCCATCATAGTACCTTTTTTCTACCCTTCCGATTCCACCCTCTCACCCTCTCCTCCCTTTCCCACCCATCCCACTCCCTACAAATCAGCCCTTCTCAGTTCAACAGTCATATGAGAGCTAAGAGCTTCCTCTTGCACTGGGGGCCTACATGGTAGCACCCCTAGGGAAAATTGTCCCATTGATAGGTAACAAAGTCTATGTTCCTGATCCTTTTGGTGTGTTGGTTATAGGATAGTTATCCTGTGCTATATGGCTGAAATCCAATTATAAGTGAGTAGATGCCATGTGCATCTTTCTGAGTCTGGGTTAGTTCACTCAGGATGAGCTTCTCTAGTTCCATCCATTTGACTGCAAAATGCATGATTTCCTTGTTTCTGAGAGCTGAGTAGTATTCCATTGTGTAGATGTACCACAGTTTTTTTTAATAATTTATTTTTTATTTCTTCAAGTTACATCTCAATCACAATCCCCTCCCTACTCCCCCCTCCAGTCCCACCCTTCCACCCTCCTCCCCCTCAAACCCCCATCCTTTTCCTTTTTTTTTTTTTTTTTTTTTTAGTTCAAGGTACCACAGTTTTTTAATCCATTCTTCGGTTGAGGGACATCTCGGTTGTTTCCAGTTTCTAGCTATTGCAAATAAGGTTGCTATGAACATAGATGAGGATATGTCCTTGTGGTTTGGTGAGGAATTGTTTGGGTGGGTACCCAGAAGTGGTATGGCTGCGTCTTGAGGTAGGGCTATTCCAAATTTTCTAAGATATAGCCAGACTGATTTCCATAGTGGTTGTACAAGTTTGCACTCCCACCAGCAACGGAGGAGTGTTCCCCTTTCTCCACAACCTCGCCAGCATGTGCTGTCATTTGAGTTTTTGATCTTAGTCATTCTGACAGGTGTGAAATGGAATTTCAGAGTTGTCTTGAGTTGCATTTCTCTGATGATTAAGGATGTTGAGCATTTTTTCAAATGTCTCACTGCTATTAGAGATTCCTCCTTTGTGAATTTTCTGTTTAGCTCTGTTTCCCATTCTTGATTGGATTATTTGGTTTCTTTGTGTTTAATTTCTTGAATTCTTTGTAAATTTTGAATATTAGCCCTCTGTTGGATGTGGGGTTGGTAAAGATCTTTTCCCAATCTGTAGTTTGCCATTTTGTTTAAATGACAGTGTTCTTTGCCTAACAGAAGCTTCTCAGTTTCATGAGGTCCATTTATTGATTGTTTGTCTTAGAGCCTGAGTGAGCTATTGGTGTTCTGTTCAGGAAGCTGTCACCTATGCCGATGAGTTTGAGGGTTTCCCCCACTTTCTCTTCTATTAGATTTAGTGTGTCAGGTCTTATGTTAAGGTCTTTGATCCACTTGGACTTAAGTTTTGTACAAGGTCTAATTTCATTCTTTTGCATGTCAACCTCCAATTAGACCAGCACCATTTATTGAAGATGCTGTCCTGTTTTCATTGTATGGTTTTGGCTTCTTTGTCAAAAATTAAGTGACCACGGGTGTGTGGGTTCATTTCAGGGTCTTCAATTAGATTCCATTGATCCACTGGTCTGTTTCTATACCAGTACCATGCTGTTTTTATTACTATTGCTGTGTAGTATAGCTTGAAATCTGGGATGGTGATACCTCTAGATGTTTTTTGTTTTTTTATTGTACAGGATTGATTTAGCTATTCTGGGTTTTTGTTATTCCATATGAGATTGAGAATTGTTTTTTCCAGGTCTTAATAATTAGTTTTCATTTTACTTCATGTGCATTGGTGTGAGGGCATCAGATCTCCTGATATTGGAGTTAGAGATAGTTGTGAACTGCCATGTGAGTGCTGGAAATTGAGCCCCAGGTCGTCTGGAAGAGCAGCCAGTGCTTTTAACCACTGAGCCATCTCTTCAAGCCTGTCAACTAATTCTTAATTATAAGTCTTGCATAGTAAATGATTCTTTGATGGCTCTTAAGGAATGAAGACAGGTTCTAATTTGAGCTTCTATGAAACTTTGGATGAACTGATTCATCTCTCTGAGCCTCAGTTATATCTCATGAGAGAGATGAGCTGGTTGGATTACATTAATGGTTGGCCAACTATAGCCCACAGTTCAAATTTATTCTTCTGTTTTGCTATATCCTGTAATTTTAGAGTAATTTTTGTACCTTAATTTGTTCTTATTATTACTAGTTTGATTTCTTGAGACAAGGTTTGCCTGTGCTGCCCAGGCTGGTCACCTGCCTCAGCCTCCTGCATGTTGAGATGACAGGTATGGGCCACCATGCATGCCTACCTGATTTTTATGAGCTTATATTATTGAAGAACTGAAAGAAGAACATTTATTATATGAAATATTATGCTATTACATAGTACACACTAGAGTATACAATTATAGAAGTTATGATAATATAATTGCATACTGTATGACAACATAAAATTTTACAACTGAAAATTTGTGTCTATAAGTAAAATTTTATTGGAACACAGACACATTCTGGGTTTCTGTGCTGTCTATAGCATGTTTGCACACAGTAACAGGATAGAAGAGTGGCAACAGGAACTGTAAGGCTGTCAAGCCTAACATACTTTCTATTTGACCCCATATAGAAACTTTGCTGACCCCAGAACTAGATAGCCTCCTAGATTCTTGCAGCTGTACTTTACAAATTGTCTAATTCTCACCACAACTTATTATCTACCTTGAAAGAGATGCTATGCTCTTGGTAACTCAGGCTTCGGAGTGATGGAGATTCTCTATTAATTTGACAATTCCTGCAAAGGATGAGGATACGTGTTGGCCAGGGAAAAGGCTGGGTGCTGAATTCAGGCTGCCCTGCTCGATGTCACTCCAGGCTAAAGACAGGCTGAAAAAGCTCAAGCTTTCCCTGAGAGTCAGAGGCTGCAGTGGTTCTGGGATTAGGGTACCCTTGTATATCAGAGAGATCCCCAAATTTTCAACTGAAGCACATTTGAGGCTCAAGAATCCTTCCCATAAAAGCCCAAGTCACTGCATGTCAAAAGATACATGGCAACTAATTATAATGTATTGAGTATATTTGACTGAAAAAAGAGACAATTAGAGAAAATTAAGCTCTGCATGCTTGACAAAATAACAAGTATTATTTTTTCATGTGTGATATTGGTATTGTGGTCATATTTCTGAAAAGAGTTCTAGGTTATTAAAATATTTATGGATAAAGTATATGATGTCTAGAATTTGCCACAAATAAACCTGTTTGTCTTCAGCCATTAGTTGTGCATTCCAGAAAAGATAAAAGGGAAAAGGAGGAAGGGTGTGCATCTTAAGAACATGACACAGAATTTGCATCTGGCATGTTTGCTCACATTCCATAGGCCAGAACCATGCCAGCACTACTGTCAGGGGAGGCTGGAAATCCAGCCTAGTGGAGCAGCCATCCATTTCAGTCAAATGCTATTACTATCCAGGAAGGGAATGTAGACATTGAGGGACCCTAAACAGCTCCTTCCATGAATATCTTCAGTGTTTGCCTGTAGGTGCCTCCCTTGGGTCAAAGCCAGTTTCATGCCTTTTCCTCTCCTGCTGTTCTGTGCTCCTGTCCCCTTCTTCCCACCTTCTTGTCAGTGTCTTGGGTCATGGGTCCAATGGCCACAGTTCATCCAGTCTTGGTGGGTCCCAGTCCAACAGTCACAACTACTTGTAGCCCGGCTTAAGACAGCCACCTTTAGTACAGCTGTGACCACTGTAAGCGTCACTTTATCCCTTTGACGAATTGCCTCACAGAATGGGCTGCTCAACCCATCTTAGAAGGCAGCTGTGAAGACCCTGCCATATTCATGGAGAAGAGGGTATAGGCAAAGAATCAAACAGTAGAAGTGATGGAAGCATGGAGGTGGTGTGTGTACTGTGTGCTCAGCATGTGGTCACACTGCTTTTGGGACTGACGGATTCTCCAGTCACTGGACCCTCATCCAGCCATAGCTACTTGATTCAGATGTGAAAGCCTGTCTTGAACATGCTAGATGTTTCTTTTGGGGATGTAGTATTTTGACTCCAGGGTCAGATGATGATGATAATTGGTGGTGATGATGATGATGATGATGATGATGATGATGATGATGATGCCACTGCTTGAGGTCTGCAGGTATTACCTCAAACCTGGGGTCTAGAGATTCCATTCCTTTGCTTACATTTGTTAGAGCTCTCACTCTCTCTCTCTCTCTCCTCTCCTTTCTTCTTTTGTTTTCTCTTCCTTTTTCCTCCCTCCCTCCTCAAGACAGGACACGGATATTATGAAACTCACTATGCAGCCCAATCTGATCTTTAACTGGGGTCTTCTTGCCTTTGCCTCTCTAACCTGAAGACGCAATCTCTCTCATAAGAACCTCAACTAAGAGGGCTAGAGAGGTGGCTCATCAACACTGGCTGCTCTTCTAGAGGATCATGGTTCAATTTTCACCACCCACTTAGCAGCTCACACCTGTCTCCAACTCCAGTTCCAGGGCTTCTGACATCCTCCTAGAGATACACATGCAGGCAAAATACCAATGAACATAAAATAAAAATAAATTATATAAAAAGATTTTTAACTAAGTAATTGTATTATTAACAGGAGGAGAAGAGGAGGAGAAAGAAATGAAGAAGAAGAAGAAGAAGAAGAAGAAGAAGAAGAAGAAGAAGAAGAAGAGAAACAGTTACAAATCCATGCTCTTTCCACATGCTCAAGGTAAGAGGTAAATTATGATTTCTTACATTCCATATTCTGGCAGCAATCAGAGTTAGCCATTAGAAAAGTCTCCACCAGGGAGCTGGAGATCTGTCTCAGAGGTTAAGAGCACTTGTTCTTACTACAGAGGACCGGAGTGCAGCTTCCAGTAGCTTACAAGCACCTGCAAGTCCAGCTCCAGGTGTACACACACACACACACACACACACACACACACACACGAAAAAAAAAGGAAAAACAAAAGGCCCTTTTAGCAATCATTGACACTCTGGGTGAAAATTTGAATTTATACATGTATATATTTACCAGAGTGATTATTACATAATTTTAATTATGGAATGAAATGTATTTTGCTGTGATAAAGGAATTTTGTGTATTATGATCAGGGTGAGGAGATGGGCTTTCTGAAGTGTCCACTTTTTGCCTCTCCTTTTTATATCATTTGAAGCATCTCCATCTCCATTATAATCCTTTGCTTTTGTGTCTGTGTTCCTGTGTGTGAAAACATAACTTTCCATCCATGCTGTGTACAGTGACAGGCAAGCTTTTCTGTGCTGTATTTGCAGGCAGTGGACATACTTTCCCTTGTGTTCGCATGGCTACTTCTCCTTGTCTTCTAAGACATCACTCACACATTTAGCTCTGAATAAGGAACCTCTGATGTCCCCTCTTTGAGCCCTACCTCTAAGGCTTCTGTTTTGGCTCCTCATCTCCCCTGTATGGTAATACATGTGTTGTTTCTCTATAGAACAATAGAAAAGCTCTCACCAGATCCTTGTTGAAATAGCAGAACAATTAATGGGCCAGTTACCTGTCCATCTCTGCTCTTTACCCTTCTGCTGCCTAAGCCAGTCTCAATCTCTTCTGGGTGAGTGTCTATGATGTGTTCTTATGATTCTTATGGTTTGGCTAGCTTCTGATCCTTCCTCTCTCAGGCCCCAGGGTGCTGTTTGGTACTGCAGATCTGATGAAATCATTTCTTCTCAGTGATCTGCTGGATAAACTCCAAGCTCACAGACTTTCCCCGGTGTCTGTGTTTATATGCTCTCAGGTTGGCCTCCACCAGGACACTGAGCTCTTCTCAACCTAGGTCCACTCACAGCCATGTTTCCTTGGCTCCATCAGTTCACTGCATTAACACTGTGCTTTCCCTAGATTGAATGGTTTTGGGGTCATGCCTCAACTGAAGGGAGGCATTAATTGGACCCACAATCTGAAGTGCCTGCAATTCACAGAATATGAACTTTGAACTATCTGGGGACTGAGCAGATTTGGGAAGTCCCAAAATGTCTCACATAGAAACTTCCTAGTTCAAAGTAGTCATTTTAAAAATTGAAGATAATCCTTTGCAGATATACTAGTTAAAGAAAAATGAGATGTGGCACTCATAAAACAGAAAGGAAAGCATAGGGAGGAAGAATAAAGAAGGGAAGGGAATAGGGGCTTTAAGCTGATTCATTAACTATATAGAATATGGGCTGAAGAACTTTCTAGATTCATTGACTAGATATCAATGAAAATTGATAAGACTGAGGCTTCTATTCTTGTCAGAAATGTTTACACCTACATATGGAGAAAACAGGGACTTGTAATGAGAGGCCGTAAGAAGACATGTGGCATCCCAGACACAAACAAGGCTGGTTAGGACAATGGCCAAAAAGTATCTCAGTGCCAGTAGGGCTCTTCTCCTCCCTGACTCCACCCCATCACAGATCTTAGCACTTTCAGATGGGGAGGGAGCACAGCAGGCCCTGGAAACAGATCCTCTGTTGTGGTTATATAGTTTCTCACAGATATCCAAGATTGGCTGTGAGCTATGACCTCTGATGATGTAGAAACTGGAATAACAGACGTATTTCTGAGTACCCAGAAGGACTTAAGAACTTAGAGAATAAGATAGGAGGGACTTGAGAAAGAGCACATAGGTGAGGAGAATTGATTCATTCTCTGTTAGAAGGGGCTATTAAGAGCTGTGAAAGGTTTCTATGATTTTTGTCTGTGTTCCCATCCTACAGAAGCCAGATGTGATGGAAATTCTTGGTTATCAGCTTGAGTGTATATCTGGAACTAACTAAAAACTCCAAAATGGAGGAACATACTTGGGAGGGATTTTTGCTTAATTTGAAATGTGAAAATCCACTTCTAATCTAGGTCTTTTTGCTTTGAAGATACATCTTTAATCTAGATCTTTTGAGGTGGGAAAGCACACCTTTAACTAGTCAGGACCATGCCTTCTGATGGAAGCCTACATAGAGACACGGAAGGAGGAAGCTTTTTCTTTGCCTTTTGCACTTTGCCTTCTTGTTCTTCCCTCACTAGTGAGTCCATTCCTTCACTGTTACTAGAGCCATTTCTTCAGGATTTCAGTGTATATTGAAGACAAGCCGAGACAGTCAGCCTCATGAACTAGATAAATGGATTTTTAGACCTCCTGTACATAGACAGCCATTGTTGGATTAGCTGGACCACAGCCTAAAATTCATTCCACTAAACCCCCTTTCTATCATGTATGTATGTATGTATGTAGGTATGTATGTATGTATGTATGTATGTATGTATGTATGTATGTATTATCTATCCATCTATCTTCTAAGTCTATCTATCATCTATCTATATATCTATCATCTAACTCTATCTATATATCTATCTATCATACATTCATTCTATAAGTTCTGATACTCTAGAGAGCACTGACTAATATATATTTTGGTACTAGAAGTGATTCTAGAGCAAAATAAAAGTAAGGATGGATCTTTAAGGTATCTGGAATAGGCTGTCCAATTTGTTGACAATTATAGTTACCTCAGTCTCTCCAGTTACTGAAGCCTCTCCTGGGAGCTCAGAGAATACTGAAAGTCCATGGAGTGAACTATTACACACATAAGATATAAATGCATATTTGATTATCCTTATTCACAAGTTGTGAGTGACAAAGGATTTGGTGTCTCTGTGTATAAAACTTTTGACAATTTGTGGAAAAATAAGGAAAGTAATGATGCCAGTTGGTTGATCCTAATATCTCTGGATAAATTCACAAAGAAAAATAAAGAGCTCTGTAATAAAATTAACCAACATTTACCATCTCAGAATATGGTGAAGGACAACAATGAACTTAGTGATGAATTCACAGGTCCTGGATGTCCATAAACAGTCTAAATGTCTCTAAGTATGCCCTGGAAGAGAATCGTCTCTCTGCTGGTTAGAGCTCAAGTCAGAGAAAATCAAACTTCATTATACGGCTGGCTGTATTATAGCCAAAATTGAAGTCCGAACTTTAGAGGGTGTTAGCAGTTAAAATAACAGCAGTAATTGGCAAAGAATGGAATCCTGTAACTTGGGAATAGAGATGTGTGGAAGACACTATTGAAGATGAGAACTTTGAACCATCATGGGTTTATCTCACCTAAGAAAGTAGTCATTCCATCCTGAGTAGAAGTTGTACTCTCACGACACCAACCCCTTGAAATAATTGCTTTTTTCACCTTTGACTGAGGAAATTAATTTTCATTATTTGCTAAGCTATCAGTGACTTTCTTTGAAGGAGATGGCCAGCAAGATAATACTGACATCCCTCAAAGCCCACCAATAGTTGCCTCCAGACCTGTAATCAGACTTTAGGCAAAACAGGATCCTTGAGGGGAGGTAGAAAGTACAGTCCATGGGAGGTGCTACACACTGTGAAAGAACTTAATGAGTTTCTCATTCATTCAAGCAGAAAGTCTGGGGCATGTGTGTGGGAATGTATTTTAAGGGTGTGGGATAATGGTGGAAGGAACTTAAACCTGGATCAGGTAGAGTTTATTGATAAGGGCCCACTGAGTGGAGATTTTAGACTTAGTATGAAAGCTTGCACAGTTAAAAAAAAAAAAGGTGCCAAAAGTTTGTTTGAATAATTGACTAAAGCATTTGTCAAAAGATGGCCTACTGAAAAGGGGTCAGCGATACCTAATATCCCTTTGCTTAGTGTTGATGAAGGGATTTTAAAGCTCAGGGAAATTGCAATGCTAGAGTGGGTATGTTGTGTAAAACCTAATCCTCCTCAGTGGAAAGGCCCAGAATACATGTCCTTCACTGATTCTATAAGACACAGAATTGTGAAAGACGCACCAGCGCATTTAAAGAGCTTTGTAGTCACCCTTTACCTTGTGCCAGACCTGAGGGTTGGAGAAGCTGCTGCTGGGTTAATGAATTAAATGCAGTGGGCTTAATTAGTCCCCAAAGTAACAGGAGCCAGAGGACAGCACAGAGCCACCAAAAGCAAGGTAATGATAGTTATCATAAGGTAATGATGATAGTTATCATAAGG
>CAJQZJ010031840.1:3047819-3067753 GCA_907164525.1 Lophiomys imhausi
ATCATAAGGTAATGATAGTTATCATAAGGTAATGATAGTTATCATAATGGGAAGCATGGACAAAACAATGTCCATAATGCTCAGCACAGGCAAATGGAATTTTATGGTACCATGACCCGTGCAGATCTTTGGTACTGGCTAACCAATCATCGTGTTTCCACACAAAGTAGATAAGATGCCTACTAAATTTGTGTTTGATTTGTATAAGCAGAAAAGTTCTCAAAACAATGAAAGAAAGGCTTTATTGGATTGCAGCATAAAATAATTTCAGATCATGAACCAATTTCCAGACCTGAGACAGTTTTCAGTCCCAGAACCCCTTGATTGAAAGGGTGTCCAGGTTCCCCTGAGGGGGCACCTTGAGAAAATATCTATGAGTTTTACTGTTAGCCTCTCTCCATTCTTTTCCCACAGAGACCCATAGCCTTCTACATGGGTAGCTGTACCCTGGGCGAAAGGAAACAATCAGACTTTCCAGGGTCTATTGGATTCTGGTTCTGATTGTGGGGGATGACAGGAAACATTGTGACCCTCCAGTTAAAGTAGCAGCTTATAGAGGCCAAGGGATTAATGAGGTTTTGTATGAAGCTTGACTTACATTAGGTCCAGTGGATCTCTGTATTTCTTCAGTCCCAGAATGTATAAGTGGAATAGATATACTGAGAAATTAGTGGAATTCTTGCATTGTTTCCCTGACCTATGGAGTGAGGGCTATTATGGTTGAAAAGGCTAAATGAAATACCGTAAAGTTGTCAAAGAAAATAGTGAATCAAAAACATTATCACATCCCTAGAGGAACTGTAGAAATTAAGGCCACCATCAAGGAGCTGACAGATGCAGTGGTGGTGGTTCCCGACATATCTCCCTTTAACTCTCCTGTCTGGCCAGTGCAGAGGCAGATGGATCATGGAGAATGACAATTGACTATCAAAAACTAGTGACTCTGACTGCAGCTGCTGTACCGGATGTGGTACCTTATTTGAGCAGATTTACACATCTCCTGGAGCCTGGTGTAGTGAAATGTATAGTAAAGCTTTTGTGTCTGCCTTTAAGTGAAATGTATACTAAAGTTTTTATGTCTGGCTTTGTATAAAATGTTTCAGCAAAGCCTTTCCTATGTTTGGGTCAATCAGGAGAGGCTGAGAAATCATTTTGAGGTTGTTTGAACCTTGAAGAAATGTTGTCTGTCTAGAGAATCTGCATTTGGTGCTACATGAAAGCTTGGAGCTGCACCAGTGTTGGTCCTAAGACACTCCTGGAAAACGCAGAGTTCTTTATTTTGATTGTGGCTAGCCATGGTCAAAAGGGATTGAGATTTGTGTGAGCTGTCTGCTCTCACAGGCAGCAAGGGCGAGATACCTTTGATAGTTGGAACCTTTCCCAGCCCCAATTAACCTTGCCCAATGTTTGAATAAAGTAGCTGGAGTGAGCTAGCTGGGTGTCAGTCTTTTCCAAGAAGGCTGAACCCTTCTGCTACTTTGGAAAAATGAAGGTTTAGCATCTTGGTGAGCTTCTCTTTCTGCTGTGGCATTACAACCAACATCAATCAATATCTGGTGCCCAATGTGGGTACATGGTATGCAGCTATTGATCTAGTAAATGCCTTTTTCTCAGTATCTGTCCATAAGTAATGCCACAAGCAATTTGTTTTCAGTTGACAAGGATGGCAATACCTTTACAGTTTTACCTCAACTATATATTAACTCTCCAGCCCTGTGTCATAACTTAGGAGGGATCTTGATTGTTTCTTCCCCAGAATATCTCATTGTTTCACTACATGGACAATGTTACACTGATTGAATCAAGTGAGCAGGAGGTAGTAATCACTTTGGGCTCCTTGGTTGGTAACACATATGCACATCAGAGGATGAGAAATAAAT
Source organism: Lophiomys imhausi (assembly GCA_907164525.1). Taxonomy (NCBI): domain Eukaryota; kingdom Metazoa; phylum Chordata; class Mammalia; order Rodentia; family Muridae; genus Lophiomys; species Lophiomys imhausi. The sequence continues at coordinate 3,049,700 of CAJQZJ010031840.1, forward strand.
ACAGTCAGAATTCAAGGGCCTTGTACTTCAGTGAAATTTCTTAGGAGTCCAGTGATGTGGGGAATGAAAAGATATTCCTTCTAAGGTGAAGAACAAGTTAGTGTACCACCAAAAAAGAAGCACAGTGTTTAGGGGGCCTATTTGGGTTCTGGAGACAGCACATTCCTGGCTTGGGTCTATTATTACAGTCCATATACTAAGTGACTCTGAAAGCTGCTAGTATTGTATGGGGCCTGGAACAGGAGAAGGTTCTTCAGTAGGTCCAGACTGCTATGCAGGCTACTCTGCCCCTTGGACTATATGGTCCAGCAGGCCTGATGGTACTTGAGGTGTCAGTGGCAGGTAGGGGTGCTAGTTGGCATCTTTGGCAGGTCCCTATAGGGGAATCACAAAAAAAGACCTTCAGGATTTTGGAGCAAGGCTTTTCCCCTTTGAAAGACAGCTCTTGTTCTGCTATTGGGCCTTAGTGGAAGGTGAACATTTGACAATCAGCCACCAAGTTACCAAGCGACCTGAGCTGCCCATCATGAGTTGGATGATATTTGACCCACCAAATCATGGTGCAAAGCAGTAATCTATTTTCATATGAAGAAATATATATCATGGTCAAGTTGAGCAGGTCCTGAAGGCACAAGTAAGTTATATGAAGAAGTTGCCCAAATGCCAAATGTTTTCTTCTCCCATTACAATGTCTCCTGCCAAACATGCACCTTTAGTTTTTCTGAGGTGTGTCCACCTATGATCTGTTGACTAAGGAAGAGAAGACTAGGACCTCATTTACTGATGTTCTTCACATTCTGCAGGTACCATCCAAAAGTGGACAAGTGCAGTATTACCAATACTTTCTGAGACAGCTCTGAAAGACACTAGTGAAGGGATATTTTGACAGTGGGCAGAACTTTGGGCAGTACACATGGTCATACATTTTATTTGGAAAGAGAAATGGCCAGATGTGTGATTGTTCACTGATTCATGGGCTGTAGCCATTGGATTAACTGGATGTTCAGTGACTTGGAAAGAGCCTAATTGGAGAATTGGTAAGAACATCTGGTGTCGTAGTTAGGGTTCTATTGCTGTGAAGAGACACCATGACCACGGCGATTCTTATAAAGGAAAACATTTAATTGGGGTTGGCTTACAGTTCAGAGGTTTAGTCCATTATTGTCATGGAGGGAAGCATGGCAGCACACAGGCAGACATGGTGTAGGAGAGGTAGCTGAGAGTTCTACATCCAGATCTGCAGGCAATAGGGAGAGAGAGAGAGAGAGAGAGAGAGAGAGAGAGAGAGAGAGAGAGAGACTGGGCCTGGCTTGAGCTTCTGTAAACTCAAAGCCCATGTGCAGTGACACACTTCCTCCAACAATGTTGCACCTATTCCAGGAAGGCCACACCTCCTAATAGTGCCACTGCCTATGAGCCTATGGGGACCATTTTCATTCAAACACCACATTTCACATCCTGACCTGTAATAAGCCTATCTTAATGCAAAATGTATTTAGTCCAACTTCAAAAGACCTCATAGTCTATGGCAGTATCAGCACTGTTTGAAAGTCCAAAGCCTCTTCTGAGACTCACATAATCACTGTAATCCCCTGTAAAAATAAAAATGAAAAAGCAGATCACATACTTCCAACATACAATGGCACAGAATACATATTACCATTCCAAAAGGGAGGAAAGAGAACATAATGAGGAAATTCTGGACCAAAACCAGCAGGACAAACTTTAAACTCTGAAACCCCCTCCATGTCTGATATCAAAGGGCTGTCCAGATCTCCAACTCCTTTCAGCTTTGATGACTGCAACACATTTCTTTCTCTTGGGCTGGTTACACACCCTGTTCGCAGCTTTCTTCAGTAGTTATCTCATGGCTCTCGCATCTCCAACATCTTGGGATATCCAAGGTAATCCAGGCTTCACCTTCAAAGCTTCACATAGTGGTCTTTCTGAGTCTTAATGCAGAGACACCTCTGACACATGCCTGCCCTCAGTGGCTTTTCTTAGCTGCTGAGGGAGTTTCTATAACTCATTTCTTTTATCCTTAACATTAAAGCCAGAACCATGTGGCCAAAGCTGTCAAGTTCTGCTGCTTTCTGGGGCTGGGACATGCCCCCCGCCCCTCGTAAAAATACATTTCACCAGCTTTCTGTTTGTGATGGTTTCCTTCACTACCTAAGCTTAGTTGTCCTGGAACTTGCTCTGCAGACCAGGCTGGTCTTGAACTCTGAAATCTGCCATCTCTGACTCTGGAGTTCTGAGATTAAAGGTGTGTAGCACCACATCTAGTCCTAAACTTTTACTTAATTCCTTTTCACAAGTTGAAGGTTTTGATGAGTGCGGTCTTGCACTGAGGTCACCACTCCCTTTATTCCATTTAACATCAGGCTTTTATTTAATCTGTTTATCTCCTTGAACACAGGACTCCTTTACACTCCCTGGAGCTCTCTTTCTCCTCAAACTGTACATTTTATATTTTTCCTTGCTCAGCTTGTTCCTTCTCATTATAGATCTGCATATTCATGGCCACTAATAACCACACAACACAGTCAATACTAAGCTGTCTGGAAATCTCCCCTGCCAAAGCAATTAATCCATAATTCTTCAATTTATCTTCAGGCAGATTTTTTTCTGGACAAAGACAGAAAGAAGCCACATTCTTCACCAAAATATTGGAAGACTGAGCTCTAGGCCACATACTACACTCTCCTCTGAAACTCCTTGAGCCAGACCCCCACAGTTCAAATCATCCTCAGCACCACTGTCTTCCATGCCCCTACTAGGATGGCCCATTAAACCCCACTTAAAGTGTTCAACTGCTTTTCTAGTCCAAAGTCCCAAAGTCCACATTCTTCCAAACAAAAGCATGATCAGACATATCAAAGCAATACCCCAGTCCCTGCTACCAACTTCTGTTAGGGTTTCTATTGCTGTGAAGAGACACCATGACCCCGGAAACTCTTATAAAGGAAAATATTTTACTGGGACTGGCTTACAGTTCAGGGGTTTAGGGCATTATTGTCATAGCAGGAGGTGTGGTAGCATGCAGGCAGACATGGAGCTGGAGAGGTAGCTGAGAGTTCTACATCCTTATTAGCAGGCAGCAGGAAGACAGATTGCCAGTAGTACTGGCTTGAGTATCTGAAATCTCAAAGTCCAATCCTCAGTGACACCCTTCCTCCAACAAGACCACACCTACTCCAACAAGACCATATCTCCTAATAGTGCCACTTTTTATGGGCCTTTGTGGGCCATTTTCATTCATTCTCCCACATCTGGGGAAGAAGTATGTAGATAGATCTCTCCAATGAGTGAGAGATGTGACGATCTTTGTGTCCCACGTATGTGCCAACAAAAGGTGACTTCAGCTGAAGTGGAATTCTGTGGACAGTCAGCCTCTTCTTTTCCAACCATTTCCTGTCATTGAGCTCATGAACAAAGTGGCCACAGTGGGGGAGATGGATGTTATGCACGGGATTGACAACATGAACTGTGGTTCACGAAAGCTGATCTGGCTACAGTTGCTGCCGAGTGCCAGATCAGACAGCAGAGACCAACACTGAGCCTCAGATATGGCACTATTTTCCTGGGAGATCAGCCAGCAATCTGGTGGCAGGTTGACTACATAGGACTTCTTCCTCCATAGAAAGGACAAAACTTTGTCCTTACTGGAGTAGATACTTATTCTGTTTATAGATTTTCCTTTTCTGCACATAATGCTTCTGCCAAAGCTATCATACATGGATGTACAGAATGCCTTATCCATCATCCTGGAATCCCACATAGTATTGATTCTGACCAAGGAATTCAATTCACAGCCAGAGAAGTACAACAGTGGGTCCATAATCATGGAATCCACTGGTCTTCTCATGTTCCCCACCATCCTGAATCAACTGGCCTTTTGAAGACACCAATACAACACCAAATAGGTGATGGCAGCCGGGAGGGTTGGGCTTTATATATAAAGTATAAACTTATACTTTAAATCAGTGTTCAGTGTATGTTGTTTTCTCCCATAGCCAGGATCTATGGCTTCAGGAATCAAGGGGTAGAAAAGGGAATAGTTCCACCCACTATAACCTCTAGTGACCCATTAGGGAAAATTTTGCCTCTTATTTACACAATCTTATGTTCTACTGGCTTAGAAATTTTGGTTCCAGAGAGGGGGCACTTCTGCCAGGAGCTACAACAGGCATTCCATTGAACCGGAAGCTCAGACTTCTTCCTGGCCACTTTGGGTTTCTGTTGCCCTTAAGCCCATAGGCTAAGAAAGGAGTAACAGTGTTAGGAGAGGTGATTAATCCAGATTACTTTGGGGCTATTGGAATTCTTCTCCATGATGGAGAAAGATTATGTCTGAGTACAGGAGATACTTTAGGACATCTCTTGATGCTATCATGCCCTGTGATTAAAGTCAGTGGGAAACTCCAACAGTTCAGGCAGGAAGATAAAGGGCACAGACACATCAGGAATGAAGGTATGGGTCACCCCTTAAAGAAAAGAACCATGACCTGCTGAGGAGCTTGCTGAGGGTAGAAGAAATATGAGATGGGTAGTTGAGGAAGGTAGTTATAAATACCAGCTAAGGCCATGTGACCAGTTGCAGAAATGAGGATTATAATTGTTTTGGTCATGTTTTGTTAAGAATGCATTTGTACAGATATTTTTGCTTTCTTTCCTCAATTTCTTCATCATGTGATATAACATTAGTTAAGAGAATATTAGTGGTTATCATATTTAAGTTTGAGATACTAAAAGAATGTCTCACCTATTCTAAATTTATAATGCATTTGCAGTGGCATTAGTGTTATATCATGTTAGATGTAAGTATAATCTGGTTAAATATATAAGCATTTGTAATTGTACCTGGGATAGTTATATCATGGGTAGGCATAATTATGACCTGGTTATTTTTTTCATTTGGAAATTAATTATGACATAAGGAGATATGATTGTGTGCAAAGCTGACAAGGGGTGAACTTGTGATGGCTATTCTTGATTGTCAACTTGACTACATCTGGAATTAGCTAAAACCCCAAAATGGAAGTGCACCCTTGTGAGGGAGTATTGCTTAATTTGAAGTGGGAAGATCCACTCCTAATCTGGATCTTTGAGTTGGGAAAAGCCATCTCTAACCTGGGTTATACCTTCTGCTGCTGCACATGGAAGAAGGAAGCTTTTGCTCTTTGCCTGTTTGTTCTTGTTCCTCTAGTCAGTCCATTCCTTTGCTGTCATTACAGCCCACTTCTTCAGGATTCCATAGTCTACTGAAGACCTGCTAAGACGTCCAGCCTCATGAACTGAGCAATTACTGGATTCTTGGACCTTTCATACATAAGCAGCCATATTTGGATTAGGTGGGTCACAGCCTGTGAGTCATTCATTCTAATAAATAAATGAATGAGCGAGATGTTCATTCTATAAGTTAGGTTATTGCCTTGACTAATACACCAGGTGTCCTGTAGACTAGTTTCAGATAAGGAAGTTGTGGAGAAGTCAGGTGACAACCAGTGTGAGAGGAAGGATCTAGGCATAAGCCTGGTTCCTGTCTCACTTTATCAAGCTGGTCCATTTCTACTTTAATTCCTGAGGGAGGAAAATCTACATTTTAGAGGAATTGTAGTCTCTGTGACTTTGGAACTGATTTAAAAGCAGGAAGGAGGCCTTCACTTCCCTACCCTGCAGGTCATGTAGCTGAAGATCTACCAATACCTTAGGAGTTGTTCAATTCATTCATTAGAAGCAGCATCACCATGTTCTGCTGAGTGTTTGTATGGAGCTACAACACTGGGAAGGTCTGGTCATGTGGAAATGCTGTCCCAAACACTCCCTGTCCTTCAAAATTCCAAGGTCTTGCTAGAAGTGGAATGAGATGGAAGCCAAGGAAAGTGGAAGGGTCAGATGGTAGGAAAGGAACCCAGTTTATGGATGCTAGCCATTGTTAGAAGCAGTTAGTTCTCTGGAATAGAAAGGACTGAGGCTGGCTGAGTCATTAAACAGTTACCAAGTGCCTCACACATACAGTGGGATTCCAAACTGGCTTCGAGTTAATACATTTGAGCATTGGGTTACACTTTATGTTTATGTTGCCTTAGTTCTGTGTAGGTGTTTTATAGTGGCAAGGTTTGGATTTGTTAAAGGTTAAAACACCTTTTTCCATAACAAAACAAAACAAAAAAAAACATAAAGCAACTTACAAAGGTGTGGTTCATAAAAATGTTATACATCAGCAGTTAAAAGAGAGAGAGAGAGAGAGAGAGAGAGAGAGAGAGAGAGAGACGAAAGTGTAGGCATGGTGAATCAGCCTGTGATTCTAACCCAGGGAACTGAGGCAGCGATGCATGGGAAGGAATAAAAAGGCCAAGTGTTCAAAGTGGAGTTAGGAATAAAATTAGTCCTGTGTATACAAGATGCACCCTTGCAATCCTAAACCATGGCTTTCCTTCAGTTACTAAACTACATTCGTTAAGACAAATGGCAACAGTAAAAGCAGTGTTTGGGAGAACTGATCCTCATAATAATCTTCCTTCTACTCTGGGGACCCTTTCCTAGACACTGCCTGAAATTCCGCCCAAGCAGCATCACAGCCTTGATATTTGGGTGTCTGGTAGCAATGAAGTGGGTTCTAACCTTGGCAGGGTGCTTGCCCGTCCAGGGCCAGCAGGGGGCCCTGAGTCCTCATGAGAATCCTGGCTACCACAGACAGGCCTAGCTCAGCAAAATGAGTGTCAGATTTCTGGTCTGTGACCCCTATGAAGAAGGAGCAGACAGGAGAGTGTCATACCAGGGCCAGCCTCCACTCAGGTCAAACCCAGGCATTTCATCTGTTGAAAGACATGCAAACAGACAGTGTGAACTGTGAGTGTTCAGACTGAGTTTGTGTGCGTGTGTGCATGTGTCCCTGTGTGTATGTGTGCCTGTGTGTGTGTGTGTGTGTGTGTGTGTGTGTGTGTGTGTGTGTGACAAGATTTTCGTGGACATTCTGGTGTCTTTAAGGAGCCTCTTTCCAGCTCCTGTCCACCCAGAGGGATTATTGTTAGTCTGTGAGGTTCTCATTAGATTTGCAGTGCTTGTTCCAAGCCTTCCCTTTTGCAGCACAGAGAGCAATCAAACACTTCTTTTCTACAGAAAAAAACAAAAAAAACATTGGTGTTACAAGAAGTTTTCCAGGCCTCCGAGAGAAGCAGATGGAGAGACCTGGAGGGAGAGAAATTCCCTTCATCCTCGGGCCTTCAGCTCCCCTCCCTTTCCTCCTAACACAACTTGTTGTGTTGAGGATTTCAGAGGATGACTTCCAGGCCTAGCCACTACTAGCCCATCACCAAAACAAATACCTACGCCTGGGCAGACTAGCTGGTGAGCATCTAGAAACTTTCAGGTATCATGAGTAAAGGTGAAAGGATTCCATCCTGAAAACCCAGGGTGTATTCTGATGTCTTTATAAACAGTACTCCACCTCCAGAGGTGTAGAGTCACTCCTTCCCTGTACATTTTTCCAAGATAAAAATGTGGTGTGTGTGTGTGTGTGTGTGTGTGTGTGTGTGTGTGTGTGAGAGAGAGAGAGAGAGAGAGAGAGAGAGAGAGAGAGGGAGAGAATATGGGGCCCTCATGGAGGTCAGAGGTCAACAACTTGGGTGTCTTTTTCAATCACCCTCACCTTATTTTTTTGAGTCAGGGTCTCTCACTGACCTTGAAGTTTACTGGTAAGGTTTGACTGACTAGCCAGTGAGTTTCAAGATCTGCCTGTCTCTGATTTCCCAGTGCTGGGATTACAGGCATTTGCTGCTGGCCTTTTTGGATGGGGCTAGGGTTCTGAATTCATGTTCTCATGCTTTTGTGGCAACACTTTATCAACTGAGCCATCTTCCTAGTTCCCAGGTTTGTTCCACTGAGCATTCCCAAGCCCTTTATGAGCTCTAGTGTTAGTGGAATGGGGACATCTCTCTTCTTCACTCTTTCCTGGGTGCTCCCTTGAGGGTAAATCATTATTGAGAGTTAAGCATCGGTTACCAGCAGATTAATTTGGTATGTAGTTCAAGAGGAAAGAATGGACTCGGCTCATGTTTCATGACCACCATGACACCCTGCAATACCACCTCATCTCTGGGATTAGACGCTTTTCCTAATTTGGAGCTTGTTAGTGCTAAAGACACTAAGCAGGCAACAGTCCCAGTAGGTTGCTTTCACCAAGTTGTCTAATAAGGATCCTTTTCCTCCGTGCTTGGGTTGCTGCAGCAAAGCTGTCCACTGCCAGCACCATTGATCTGCATCTTTCCTTCCTTCCTTTCCTTTCTTTTACTTTCTCTGTTTTTTCTTGCTTGCTGATTTCTTGCTGGTTTGCTTGCTTATAAAGGTTTTCTGGTATCAGTCACAGTAACGATGTCATGCTTTAAATAAACTTAAAAAGAACCCTGAAGCCTTTTAGAGAGAGATTCAGTGTACTGTCACTGTAGGATATCAGCTTCAGTTTCGCCTCTGCTTTCTGGGATCCCTGACAACAAATATGCGGACAATTATAAATAACGTCTGTTTTACTAAAACATATTCCACATGCCTGTTGAGTTCTCCTTGGTAGAACATGCATCTTATCTTATCGTTCAATAAGGACATGGAGTAGCCATCCATCCACCTAGCCAACTGCCTTGGACTAACTGTGTGAGCAGTTTCCCACCAGTGGAACAACTTTCCACAACCACCCTTCTGCTTCCATTATTTCCATATTCCAGTCTGAATCCTTACTATGTAGTCTGTAAACATAACATAAGATGGGCTTGATGCCTGAGAAGTCTAAACGCACAGATGAAATTAGCCATATCTAAATACGGCCAAAGCAAGTCCATTTCCTTATTGAGGAACAACGAGATACTTACTTTTCAGTACATTAAATCTGAGGCTACATTAGTGGTCTCTGTATCTTTAGATTTTGTGAAAGGGAACTGAAATCCAGCAAGTCGTATCAGGAGCCCATTCAAAAAATGAACAAAAAAGCAAATGAAAATGACCCAGAATGAGGTGGTATAGTTTTCATTTTGCGTTTTGTAGGCATAGGTCCCTTCTTTAAAATTTGCAATTTTTTCTGAAAGGTGGTGAATTTTCACTTCAGAGGCAAACAATATCATAACAAGACAGCCACAGGAGCCTGCAACACAAAGAACAAAGATCCTGTTAGGACACACATTGCCTGATTGTAGGAGTCAAAGAGGACATCAGTGAACAAACCAAAGAGAACATGTCCTCACCATTCTTATATGCATTCTTCTCAAAAAAAAATATGATACTATTGCAAAATTGTGATCATCAGCTTGACTCCCCAGTCCATGATTGGTGGCACTTGTGGTGTCGCTGTGAGCAAGAAAGATTATGTGGGGAGGGAACATTGATGGCTTAAATAGGGCAGTTAGAATCAAGCTGATCTCACTGCAGCCTGAATTGTTGGACACTTTCAAAGCATGACAAACTTGACAGCTAAGCAGCTACTGTGGCTTCAAGAGAACACTTTTCTCTGTACTTCACAGGTGATGAAGGATAAGTGTCAGTTCTGCAAATCCTGGGTTTCCTCATAAAAGGAGACCATGATCCCTCCAACTCTCAGCTTGCCACCACTGCCCAGAGGAGTACCTGGGGCAAAGGTAGCTGTAAATAAAATGTTGCTAACCAAGAGCATATCTGTTCTCTCTATATGCACATTCAGATTTTCTGCTTGGCATGTGCCCACCTTTAATAAATTCAGGTGTGATAAAGGTAGCTAAGGTGGAAAAGCAGGGATTTTCTGCCTCACTTCCTCCTTCTCATAACTGAAATATACAATGCCTTCTGGGAACATTTTGGTCCAGGTGGCATCAGAAATGGAGCCATAGGGCAGGGGTGATAACCCTCTGGTTAAAGTACTTACTATGCAAGTGTGAGGACAAGAGTTTACATCCCCAGAACCCACACAAGTGCTGTGTGGATGTGGTGGTCATCTTGCAACTCAGGCTTAGAAGGTAATGGCTAGGCATCCCCACAGCAAGCTTGCCAACAAGGCTAGCCATGTCTGGGAGCCTTGAATTTAACTGAGAGGACCTGCCTCAAAGAGTAAGATGGAAGTGACATCAAAGTTGATTCTCAACATTAACCTTGGGCATCCACACATGCTCATATTGCAAACAAGAAAGGCGAAATCTGGATCCCAGACACATGAAGGCACCAGGCTATTCCTGGATTTTAACCTCTAAATTTAAATGCATGAAGAAATTTTCTGTTTACTTTGTTTACCCCACTGCTATGATTCTCCATCATTTGTCACTGATTGTAGCCTAATGTAAAGAACACGGCTGTATGCTGTGTGAGTCCTCTGCAGGGGAGGACTGCTCCATAGTAACTGAATTCTGGAAACTGATGGGTGGTCATCTTCTGTCCTAAGGATGAACAATTGGAACCCCCTCCCCCGGCCAGTTCCCCCTTCAGGTGGATGACCTCAGGGACAGAAGCAGAAGCAGGTGCAAGTGGGGTCAGACATGGGACCAGGACTGCAGAAAGCTTTTATACCTCCTACTTTATTCGAGGTGCCAGCATGGGTTCTCATCAGTTGGAGACTAGCTGAGACAGCTTCTGACTTTGGTCAAACCAATTGTGTTCAAACACAAATTTCTTCCCCTAACATATGCAATTAGGCAATTTGAATACCCAAATCACAACTTCAGTTACATCATCTGTAATAGGTAGACATTTCATGATTGGCTTTTGACATTGGAACTGATACACAAAATGAGCAATTAATAGGTTGTTCTATGATGTTTATGTATCCTTTTTTGTTCTTTAAAAGTTTTTTTAGGTTATTTATTTTATTTTATGTGTATTAGCTTTTTGCTCACATGTGTGTCTACATGCCTGGTGCTCAGAGAGGTCAGATCCCTAGAGACTGGAGTTCCAAACAGTTGTGAGCCACCATGCTGCTACTGGGTATCAAACTTAGGTCCGCTGCAAGGACAGTAAGTTCTCTTAACCATTGAGCCATCTCTCCAGTCCCTTTTGTTCTTAATCATAATCTGTTGCCCTGTCCTACCTCACACCAGGAAACCCTTACTAGATCCAAATGTGTAATACAGTCTTTTTCTCTCAAATAAGATTATTGTCGATTTAGCTTGTGACTCTTTTTTATTCGTTGATTTCAGTTACTTCAGATACTGTGGGAGCAGCAACATGGTCTCAGTTCCCATTCATTAATTCATTCACTCATGATTTTCAGTTAGACATGTCATACGCTAGGCACAGAGATAGTAATGGAGACCCACATTTGAAAGAAAAAAATACATGGTCTCTGATCCTAAAGAGAATAGGGTGAGTAGGTAACATAGAAACACTTGTAAACTCATTACAGTGAGTATCACAGTAGGGGATGCAGGGCACTATTACTGAGGGGTAGGCAGCATCCATCATATATACATGAATATATATATAATTATTTCACAAAGGGAGACTGGAGTGTGTAGGAGAATCCAGTGAATGTGGACATAGGTCCCAATGCCTTCTCCAAAAGCAAGCTTGGATTGCTGCATAGATGGAAACTGATAACTGTTTGTGGGGGAAGGGGAACAGTCATGAAGAGGAAAGGGGAAGTCATATTTCTGCTTTGAGACTTCACAACACACACCTGTCATTCTAGCACTTGTGAGGTTAAGGCAGGAAGATTGCACAAAAAAATAAAGATAAAAAAAAATAAAGGCAGAAGACAGATGAGAGAGGGAGGGAGGGAGAAAGGGAGATATGAGAGAGAGAGAATGAATGAGTTGTACCCAGGGCTGGCCCCATCAAGTTGACCATCATTATACAACACAAATAGTCAAGTGGTGTCACTTTTTGACACTTCACTTCCCACCAGCCTTGGCATGGTCACTGGGAAGATCCCTTTTTGAGATTTGTCTGCCTAACTATTTTTATATTCTGAGCTTCAAACCAGAGCTCTCCCCTTGCAAAGCATATCATTCCTTCATTGTTAGATTCTAACCGAAAAAAAAAAAAACAGGCTGCAATGCTGCTTTCTCTTTCTCTTTTATTTGAAATTGTAGAGAAATGCCATTGCTGTTACCATAAGAGTTTCCTTTGTCTGAGGAGATAGTGGTTTCAGATAGGAGAGAAACACTATTTCCCCAGTGCCTGAAAGGAAAATTCAAGCTCACTATCCTTTTCAAGTCATTAAATATTTTAAAGGGATATTTTGTTAAGGGGACAGTGTCTTAGTGAACCTGCATTTCAGATTTCTCAAGTGAAGCCCCCTCACATCTTGAGACACAAACAGCTCCTCTGTCAAGATCACGAGCAGCTGGGACAGAGAATGTTCGCTAACAGAGTAGTCTGTGACATCCCTCTGAACTCTGGGTTTGGCAACAGCCAACTTTGTTTTCTTGATGTCAGAGGACCAAAAACAAGCCTGAGCCCCAGACAACCTGCCTGCTAGTGCTGAAGGGAGACAACTCACTGTGAAATGGAGATATTTTAGCTTCTCTTTGTCCATATCTATAAAAGAGATGCAGGATCAAGGATAGCTATTTATGACTTACCAACCAAAAGTTACACTTGAAGGCTTTTGCTGTGTGGCTTGGCTGCTTGGGATGTGGGGAGAGATGGGCTGAGAGACATAAGAGATGGTGAGAACAGGCCTTGTTTCATTTTCAAAATGATTTTCTATCACAGCAAGTAAGGCTTGTGCATTGTGTCGTCTATCGTCCATTTAGAGGGGCTTGCTTTGTTCCTTTTTTGAAAGCCCTCCCTCCCATAAAGACTGGTGTGCTTGAAGTCGGTGGGACATGTCCACCTAGAGACTTGATTGAATTATAGGCCATACTGCTGGGACCCTAGAGTGTTTGTCCTCACAGATCTGAGCCCATATCCAAGGCTGCATGCTTATCTTTCCAGGGTTAGTCCTCCCAAGGGTATGTTGTTGGCTGCTGTTACATATCCCTGAGCACTGTGAGTGTCTAAAGTTTAGCCATTTGATATGCATCTCAGTGGCACACACACACACCCAGTACATACCTAAAGCCTTTCCTAAATGAGACGAAGACAAACTGAGAATAGGAAACTGAACAGGAGCTGACGGTGCTTTTGTCACTCATGTGCAGAGTTCATAGCAATCAAGAATTCTAAATTTAAATCCCTCTAGGTCCTTCTGGAGGGATGATTCATGGGGCAGAAAAATTCAGCATATTGTATAGAATGGTTTAATTCACTTTAAACTTAAATGTTTAAACACACGGCATATGGATTTTCATTTGCATGTTTTCAAGGCCTCACAAGTGTTAGAATTAGGCCTGGATGTCTCCTTCCTCTTTTATCCCAGTGAGCGTGGTGTATCAAATTCCCTCTCTCAGCTGGAGCCACTGGGACAGCTCCCCCACGTGTCTGTCCATCTGATCCTTATTGCTGTACTCACAGAAAAGTTAGACTGAACCAGACTTTGGAAGCCTGCTGACCCTCACTCGTACTAGAATTTGGAAAACAACCAGGCACAAGGCCCACATTTGCAGCCCAGTGCCACACTTAATGACCACAGCTATTTTCCTTTCCTCTGTCTGATTTCCCCACCATCTGGATGGTGCTACTTTTGTGCTCCCTCCCCCTTTAATGGCTTTGATTACTGACTTAATTTCTGACTGAATAATATAGCTGAGTTATAGGGCTGTCACACCATGAATGATCAGACATTAACAAACACGTGTGATGTTCTAGACACTGCACACTCAGGACTCTCATCTGGCAGCTGCCTGAGAGGACAAGTTAGGTGTCTGTCTCCTCAGGCTTAACAACACAGGGAACATAAGTCACAGGCAGTAGGAAAGTTGCCTTTTCAGTCCTGCTTGGCTCTGAGTGTAACTATGCTTTTGAGTGGGAACACCTGCTAGGGTTTACGAGCACCCATTGTACTGCGTGCTGATGTCCTCACAGGGGAAAGAATTCTGAAATTATCCCATTAACACTAAGCTTTTACTCTGGAAAATTATAAATTAGGATGTCAGTTCCTTTGAAAGCAATGGCCAACATTTCTAGAATGAAAACGCATTATTTCTCAAGTCTCTCTTAGGTGACAAATAGTAGAGGCATTCTCTGCCTGCCATAGAATGGCAAACTGGTCATTTACTTCTTTAGAATCTCTGAAGATACAAAATAAGGGTGGGGAATTCACAGCTTCATAGATGTTGTCTTGACTGCCTATGACTTTATACAATTTTATTCACTGAAGGCGAGGCCCATTACTTTCAGTAATGACTTCATTGCTGGGTAGAAGCTTTCTGATTCCACACTGCCCCAAAGAAGAGTGAGTCACCACATAGAAAGGGAGTCAATGGACAAGGAAATGGAGCTGATGCCAAGGAGGGAATTTTGAGTTTGTGATAGCAAGCAATTTGGCTATGTGGTTCTACAGAACAGAGAGGCCAAAAAAGGAGCAGCATCCCTTAAGCTAAGCTTCCCCATCTTCTGTAACAGGCAGCTAAACAGCCCACAGTTCCCTGAGTTTCCCAGTGTCATTGGATTGAGTGTGGCCTAAAAAAAACCCACAATGCTTAACACGAACAGTGTTTTCAAGAAGAATATCATTGTTGCTAGTAGATATATAGAGCTGGCTTTGCAAATTTCATTTATTCCACAGATATTGTATAATTACTGCACTATTTGGGAAATAAGGACACACAACTAAGTCAAACAACATTTAAAAGAACATTCTCTCATTGGGCCCTCCGTGGCCAGTAGTTACAGTGGAGAAAGATGAAATAACAAAGCAAATATATTCTACAATTGAACAGAGTATGATATATACTAAGGAGACGAAAATGAACTGGGTAGGGAGGCTGAAAGATAGAAGGGTAGGGAGTGTTTCTGAAGATAAGTGTTCAAAAATCCTGAAGGAAGTAAGGGAGAGGGTAAATTTGTGGAAGAAAGGGTGTTTCAGAAAGACGGCAACCAAGTGTGAAAAAGGAGGCAGGCATGTGAAGCAAAGAGGTGAGGAAGGCCGAGCGTGGCAGAGGCCTACTGGTAGCATGTGCTCTAAGCCACATCTGTGTACTTCCAGAGTGCACACAGCTGAGGATGCTTTGGAGGCTGTGATGAGGGCATGGGCTTTGGTGCTTTGATGCTGAACAAAACAAAAGAAGACATGCTTCTGAGCAGGACAAGAGTGACAGGAAAGGAGGTGAACACATCCGTGCCTGTGG
The DNA here is from genome assembly GCA_907164525.1 of Lophiomys imhausi. Taxonomy (NCBI): domain Eukaryota; kingdom Metazoa; phylum Chordata; class Mammalia; order Rodentia; family Muridae; genus Lophiomys; species Lophiomys imhausi. Next base: position 3,064,885 of record CAJQZJ010031840.1, read on the forward strand.
TCCTGGACATTGATGATTAGAAAGCAAAATCATCCCACAACACATTGGCCCTTCACTGCTGTCCTGTACTTGAAAATGAACTACCATGCCTCTGCCATCATGGACCCTACCATTACATTCTCTTTCCTTCTTTGGTTCTGTATTGGGGTCCATGCAGAACCTAGTAGGATATTCTCAGTACTGGCTTTTCTACAACTAGACATCCCTGAATCTTTTTCAGACTCCTGAAGAACATCTCCTCCATGAAGACTGAAATAGAAAAAGGTGCAAATAGTTTTTACTAGTGGTTGCAGAGTATTATGTCCAACAAGAATTACGTATATAGGAAAGGCTATGGTAGTATTAATTCTGAATCTGTGTGTAATGTAATAATCCTTCTATTTTTATGCTTTATTTTTCCTGTCTTCATGTTTCACATACAACTGTTCTTATTTTTGTTCTATGCCATAGCTGTAACCAAAATAAATCAGGCCCATATTAGAAACATGCTTTCTAAAAAAAAAGGCATAAAGTGTATCTGTCTTGCCTGGTATAACTCAAAACAAAATGCCATCAATGCAACTGCAGTAGGTCCAGATTTGGGTAGTTTTCATCACCCCACAAGGGCCTAATAAGTGTCGTGCCAACTCAGAGAACATCCCTAGAATCCTGGGATTTTTCTATGAATGGTCCATGACAAGTCTTCCACACTAAGGTCTGGCTAAGGCTCTCCACTCTCACTTAGGCAGCACTGAAAATCATATACATAAGAACTCAATATGCTAAGATATCAGTGTGCCTATGTGAAAGTATGGGGCTAGTGACCTCTGTGCTCAACTCCCTGTTTTAGGGTTCCTTCTCGTTCTCCATCTCCTGAACTTGGAAACATCTTTCTGCCTCCCTCACTGTATGAACAGTCTTTCTCCACTCTTTACCTCCAGCTTCTCTCACAGGAGACCCATCTTATTCAAAGCTCACTGGTGACTGCTGTATTGAACCATTCCTCTCGGCGTCTTTAAACATCACAATTATCCAGGTTTCCTTCTCTCAATATTCATTTGCTGGACCCTTCCTCCTCAACCCCAAAACCACTCCTGGTGTCCTTCAGGGGTTGGCCTTGAACATTTCTTTTCCTCATTACATTCTTCCACTGGTGACCCACTCATTTTCATTCTACATACTGTCTGTAACCCTGGAAAAATGTAAGTCTTTCATCTAGACCTGTTCTCTGAACTCTAGATCCATTCATCTGCCTATCTCTGTAACACATATACTTGGATATCTCAGAACTGACTCACACCAAATGGAACATTTGATTTCTAAAAATAAGGAACTGTCTCTAAACTATAACCCTGATTTCCACTATGCCTGTCTACCTCAGCAAATGCCACCACCATTTATTTAATTGTGTAAGCTACCTACAAAATGCTTTGGGTCTGCTCTCGGATTTTTTTTTTTTTTCATCTTCCTCCATCTCTAAAGCAGTAGCATCGTTTTCAACTAGACATTGCTTTTTTTTCCTGTTTATTTATTACTTCAAGTTACATCTCCATCACAGTGCCCTCTTTCCACCCCTCCTAGTTCCACCTTCCCACCCTCTCCTCCCTCTCCCACCCATCCCACTCCTCCAGAGTGGGGTGTCCGTACATATCAGCCCCCCTCAGTTCAGCAGTCATATGAGGGCTAAGAGCTTCCTCTTGCACTGGGGGCCTATATGGCAGCACCCCTAGGGCAAATTGACAACTAGACATTTCTTAAAGAGGAAAACCTATCAGACACTTTAAATCTTCAAAAGCTTACTGCAATTAAAATCCACTCTAAAACATTTAACATAGATTTTAAGTTCCAATATTAACTGTATCATGTGATCTCTCTAGCTCCAACTAAACGTTTTAATTAATGAATGTGCCTTTCTTCTTACTGTCTATTCCTCTAGCTGTATGAACTTTCTTTCCACAGAGCTGTCCTTCCCCAGGGTCTTACTCAAGACCTTGAGTGTGCTTTCTGTGCTGCTTGGGAAGCTCTCTGAGGGTTCTCAGCAGCTCAGCCTCTGGAAGTAGACTGTTCAAAACTCAAAGCCTGATCCCTGCTCTCGTTGTCAGAGCAATGTATTTATCACCCTTAGAAGTAAGGCAAATATGCAGTTATTTTATCATTTACATACACTTTTTCTCGACTTTCCCAGTAGACTGCAGGGTCCACAGAGGTACTGCCCTGTGCTAGCTTCACTGTAGACTCACCGGTACCCTTTACAAGGACTGGCATATAATGAATGCTCTGTCTGCCAAATAAACAAAGGAAATGCATCCATGGCACTGATCCTCAACACAGGCTGCAAATTAAGATCACGTCATTTGAAAAACTAAGCCAAAATCCAAAACCAGTACCCGAGCCCCACCCCCAGAGCCTCCAGTTTAATTAACATGGTATGGGAGCTGGTTTCAGTAATCTTAGAAAGCTCTTCAGGGAATTCATATGTATTAGATAGCGGAGTCACTGCCCCAAATGGACTATGAGGTCTATTTAGGTATTACCTAAATCTACATTGGGGAAAAAGGCCTCTTAAAACTAGTTTGCAAATGACCAGAGGAGAAAGCACATGAACTGATCTGCAACAACAATAGTGGCCAGGAATGCTATATAGAGAAGGCTGAGGCATATGAATTATACTGGGATCTCTAAGGAGAGGAAAGAGCTGTGCAGGATCTCGAGCTGTAAGCATCAGCAAGCTGCAGTGGCACCTGCAGCCATTCCTGCCTTGTCCAGTGGGTGTGGCTTTTCCTTTTCTGTCTCCTTTGTTCTGACGAACTAGCAAACTCCACATAGAGACCCAGAAAAGATCTCTTCTTCTTCTTCTTCTTCTTCTTCTTCTTCTTCTTCTTCTTCTTCT
>CAJQZJ010031840.1:3067763-3080611 GCA_907164525.1 Lophiomys imhausi
CTTCTTCTTCTTCTTCTTCTTCTTCTTCTTCTTCTTCTTCTTCTTCTCTCTCTCGCTCTCTCTTTCTCTCTCTCTCTTTCTCTCTCTCTCTCACTCTCTCCCCCTCTCTCTGTCTCCTTTCCTTATGGATCCTGGTACAACATGTGGGTCCCCACCTAGCCAGGAAGTGGACATCTAAAGTAGGGGCCCATCATGACTTCAGTATGAAGAGCTGAAGAGGCCAGAGGAAAACTAGACGTGAGTGTGGATGAGAGATAGGAGAAGAGGAGGTCCAAGAGGTATGGGCAGCATCTGTAAGCACAGATTCCTGAGCTATGCACATGGGGGCACAAATGGGAAGGACCCCAGGGAAGGGAGAAAGAAACTCCTGGGTGTCTCCTAATGGAATGTAACTCACCTAAAATTAATGTACCCTAGTACAGTGACTAGGCTATGACTATACATGTTGACTCCCATTTAAAGGGTTTGTGATAAAACACTCTAAAATTTTACCTTGACACCATCAAGATTTAGAGCTGGGGTCTGCATAAATACTATAAATTTAGGTAAACATTGTCTAAAATCTAGGGACTCTTGGGCTCCCTGTGTGGATTTAGAGGAAATGAAGTGGTTTATGCTTCAAGAGTGACCTGTGATCCCCAGAGGCTCCAGCCTGTCATTGCACCTAATCCTCATTTTATTGTTGTATACAGCTTCTTTTTAGTTACTGAGAATTTTTGGTGTTTACAATAAGGATTGAAGTTTTAGAAGCACTGGCTGCTCTGCAAACACTGGGTCTTTGCAAGGAGTTGCTTTAGACATGGTTCCTTCCCTTAGCCCTTGCCCCCACACACTCCTGTCCTTCCTGGATTCAACCATCCCTTATCAAATACCTGCTTTTCCAAGCTCAATATGAATTAAGACACAGCATGAGCATGGGGCTGCTTGTTCCTGTGTCTATCCGTGTGCCCAGGTTCTTCTCGTATCAGACTTGGCTGGAGACCAACATAAGAACAAAGACTTGGATGAAATCCTGCCTTCTTGAAGTCATCTTGCTTCTCACATCCTGCCAGCTAGGTTGTCCATCAGAACTGTCACTTTGTCTCTAAATGGGCTTCTCTTCTGATTTCACTCAGAGATGGAGCGTGAGGTGACTGGATTATTTACCTGAAGTGTCTCCCCTGGAAACTAGCTTTTCTTTCCTCTACTTTGTGATGCTGGGTCAAAATCTTCAATCTAGGTTTGCCTTGTCAGATATTTACTTAACCTCTGCCCAATGTTAGAATGAATAGGAAAGAAAGGCCTGCCCTCTGCAGTTGGCTGTGACTCCTGGAGCCATGGCCACAGGATCACCACTTCCCCCTTCCCGGAAGTTGGACATTTGACTTCATTACATTCTCCCAAAAACCTCTGTGGGTGTCCTGAAGAGAAGCAGTGGTGGTTCTTTGAGGTCCGAGACCCAGTGCTCTAAGGGCCTCTAGTTCAGGTGAATTAAAGTCTTCAGTTTCTTTCCCAACCCCCAAGAATGGTAGGTCCTTCCAGAAATGACCCTCTGAGCTACCTCAGGTCTCCATTGTGGGTTTTCAGTCCTCCAATCCTTGCTTAGTCATTTCCCTCTAGCTCAGTGGTTCTCAGCCTGTGGGTTGTGACCCCCCTTGTGGTGGTGGTGGTGTCAATTGACCCTTCCACAGGGGTTACCAAAGACCATCGGAAAACACAGCTGTTTACATTATGATTCATAACACTAGGAAAATTACAGTTATAAAGTAGCAATGAAAATAACTTTATGGTTGGGAGTCACTACAACCTGAGGAAGTGTATGTATGAAACGTTGCAGTGTTAGGAAGGTTGAGAACCACTGTGTGGTTGTGCCTAGAGCTTGCAGCAGAATCATCTGCAGGGCAAGCTAAAGCAATAGTGTTTGTCCACCTCAGGGCCCTGGAGCAGTTGCTTCACTGATGAGTTCCCAGATGATGGGGACAGTGCTCACCTAGGAATCCCACCTGAGCCACTGGCCTACTTTAAATCTGTTGAAATCATGCAATGTTTGTCTACCACCTGAGTGCTCACATACTCAACTGATTGTCTACCAGTTTGGTTTTGGATGTTTAGTGGGTGACATATCCCTCAAATACTCAATCCTTGACCTTCCTGTAAGACTGAGTTCCTATCTTGGCTTGTGTGTCCCACCTCGAACCTGTACCTTTTTCACCTCAGTCCAAAGAGGTGGTACTCCTGCCTGTTGCTCTCTGGCACAGGTCCTCCAGCCTCTATGGGCTGCAATGCTAATTTTATCCCAGTAGGGTTCTGACTTCTCTCAGCTATGGCTTCCAGGTGATCAAGTTAACATCACTTTTCCAGGCTTGCTTTTTAAAGTCAACAAATGCATGTAATTTTTTTAATTTTTATTTTAATTTATTTATTTTTTTACTGTACACAGAAAGCTGTATACTGGCTACTTTTGCCAAAGACAGGTGACAACTCTTTAGTCTACCTTCATAGAATACTCATCACTGTAATACTTAAAGCTATATTGTATGTGTATAAAAGATGTGAAGGAAATATTAGTAGAATCCATCTTCTAGAGAGAGATCTCCTTTGGCTGGATATGTGTGTGTGTGTATGTGTGTGTGTGTTCATAAGTAGCAAGGACACTGCCTTCTCAAAACTATTATCCCTGTTGACTACAGGGCTCTGTTTTCTAGGCAGGCACCTGTACAAGTTGGTGCTAGAGTTGGTTGTATCAAGAGGAATGAGTCTGCTGGTTGCCTGAGCACTAGCTGCCAAGGGCAACTTCAAAGGGAAAGAAACCGTCCAACAGGAACTCTCATTGGACTTTTGACTGGTGTGAGATATAATCTCCCAGAAATCATCAATAGAACATGATATAATGTAGAAGTGATCTGAAAGTTTGGACTGGTGTAAAATCAGAGAGCTCCTATGGAAACATAGTCATTCTTGAATTATGTAAATATATTTCATTTTCTCATCTTTTTGTTACTTCTTCCAAAAAGGTCTTATAAGCACCTTGTGGCACTGACTATATTTTACATTCTTTCTCATTAACCCTGGTTATGAAGTAGAATGTGCTTGTCAAAACATTGATTTTTTGGGTGGACGGTGTATCCTTACTGAGATGCAAGTAGCATTAGGCTACATCTTCAGTTCTGAATATGATTACTTATCTGTGGATGCCTTTATCACTTTTATGATGAAGTTTTCTTATGTTTCTGATTATGACTTAACAAATGCACACTAGTAAACATTTAGGAATATTGATAGCCGTGAGTAAAAATAAAACCATCCATAGTTTCAATAATCAGAGATAATCACAACCAACAAAGTATCCCCACCTATCTCTCATATATAAATATAGCCTCTGTATTGGGGTGTGTGTGTGTGTGTGTGTGTGTGTGAAGAATATGTGACTATATAAGCAATTCCATCAATATCTTACATGTATATTTTCTTTATTTATAATCTACCAGGTTCATAATATTTGTAAAATTTTACAGCTGTTTCCATTTAACGTTTTGATACAAGCACTTATCTTTTTGATTATATCTTCAAAATTATAATGTGAAGATCGTAGTCATTCACATACACTACCATAATGTATACAATGAATTTCATACTGTTAGATAATTATAAATTTCTTCACTATTTGCTGTCACACATAATATTACAGGAATATTATTGCATCCATGACATGACTACACTTAGTCAGGGCATCTTTTGGCACATTGAAAAGCACTTTGTCTTTGGAAGTAGCATTTTATACTTGCCTGAAATGAAGCTCACCAGATACAGTCCCAGTGGCCCATGAAGAGTTTCAAAGGGCTTGCCAAAAGCATTATACATGAAGAAGGCTGTCCCCACCATGGTAAAGACGACAAGAATCATGGAGAAGAGAATGATGTTGACATGGATGCTCACTGGGATGGCTTGGAGCAAATCTGGGAAGACTGAGGATAAACCAAAGATTAATGGAATTTTATGATCAACACTCTGCAAGCATAACTTAAAATGTAAACCATTCTTCTTTTATATGCTTTTGAAAATCCCAAAAAATCATTTTGATGAAGACTTTGTTTTTTTTCTTACTTACCAATTCACGATGGGTTTTCCCAAAGATTTAAAGATGGTATCATTTCACAGAATTCACTATGACATATGGAGCATACCAAAGATTCTCCTGCCATTGATTATACTCTAGTGTTGCATTTGTAACTCAAAAGGGTACATTTTGATGACCAAAGTTTTAATGACTGTTCTCAATAATCACTTCTTAAATCTATCCAAACTTACAATAATATTTTAAATTTGAATGCACCTGGGGAGAACTCAAACATCAGGAGATTTTTTTTTATAGTACCCTTGTTTGTTATAATGTACAAAAAAAAATGGTTTCTAGGTCACAACAATAGTAGAGAATTGGGAATTTTCATTCAACTTCAATATTTTGATGTAGCGCAAAGCTGAGGAAAAATAATTTCTGGTACTACAAGAAATAATTTTCCACTTAGTCAATATGCCAAAACTATTTCTAGATTCTGTATTCAGGGCATGTTTTCCTTGTCTGCTCAGGAGATGAAAAATCTTCAAGATGTCAGGTCTATCAATGCTGTACAGCAGGCTTGGCCTCAGCAAATGTGGATGCCAAATGAAGGGAACTACAGCTCCATGCATTTTAGTTTCCCAAGCATCTAGCTAGTGCTTAATTTATTTATCGAGCATCTACTATGTGTTAGCCATTACCCAGGGAGCTAGAGGTGGAGCCATAAAACAGGACAGAGAAAGACTCAGGTGTCTTCCGCAGAGCTTGTAACCTAAGGAGAGTAACACAGACAAAAGCCAAGTAAACAAATAAACTTGATTGCTTATTTTCAAAGGTGGTCACTAAGGTTGTCTCTCTTCACACAGCTGTCACTTCTCTTTTAAGAGGTAGAGTTATGTCCTCAGTGCCCTTCAGGGGTAACTATGCTATGTAGCTTAGTTGTCCTCTATCATGCTATGATAAGGATAATGCACATGAAAATTTTTTTTTCTTTCTTTAAAATTTATTACTTCAAGTTACATCTCCATCATAGTGCCCTCATTCCACCCCTCCTGGTTCCACCCTCCCACCCTCTCCTCCCTCTCCCACCCTTCCCACTCCTCCAATGTGGAGTGTCCCTACATATCAGCCCCTCTCAGCTCAAGAGTCATATGTGGGCTAAGATCTTCCTCTTGCACTGGGGGCCAACAAGAGAGCACCCCTAGGGCAAATTGTCCCCTTAATAGGTAACAAAGTCTATGTTCCTGATCCTTTTGGTGTGTTGGTTGTAGGATAGTCATCCTGTACTATATGGCTAAAATCCAATTATAGGTGAGTAGATGCCACGTCCATCAAACAAAACCGACTTTCTACAAAATGGGTCTACTAAGCCCAAAGTACTTATCACTGTCCCATGTAGTTGGGGTGTAGGTAAAGGGAGCGTCCTATGTATTTTTCTTGGGAGTAAAAATTAGAAAAACCTCCTTGACGCTGGGCAGTATCTATAAAGCACTGATGTGTCCACACCCTTTAACTCTGCAAATTTACTCATTTACAGGAGCCTCTCTGAGGCATCTTTAGGCACATGGGTCCAGTGAAGTATTATAAATACAGTCATTGATGTAAAGTTTGGAAGAAGCCCACATGTCTGGCAATAGTGCAAACAATCCCATACAATGGAATTTTACAGAGATCAGAGCAATTCTATAGGAACAGATGTGGAATTATCATCAAAATGTGATGTGAGATGGAAAGAAACAAACCACACAGGGAGAAACGTGCATCAGTCTGCCATTTGGGGGGAAGCCAAGGGAATGAGTTTAAAATCATTAAGTACTCTGCTCTCCTGACTGAATTCTCTATACAGATGAGATGTGCATATTATTAAAAACTGAGGCACCAGAGGCTAAGGAGAGAGCTCATTGGGTAAGAGCACTTGTTCTGGAAGCCTGAAGACTTGCATTCGAGTCCCTGGCACCCATGTAAAAAGCAGGGCATACATGCACATAGCGAGCATTGAAAGGTAGTCAGGTGGATCCCTGGCGCTCATAGGTCAGTCAGCCAACATAGCAAAAATAGTCAGCTCCCTGTTCAGAGAGAGAGAGAGAGAGAGAGACTCTCTGTATTTTATCTTTTCTTTCTGTTTTTATATTTGTTTTTTTTCCAACAGGGTCTTACTATGTATCCTTGGGTCTGGAACTGGGCCCAAAATTCACTCTATAGATCAGCTGGCCACACACACACACACACACACACACACACACACACACACACACACAAAACAACAACAACAACAGCAACTGAAGCATGGAGTCTGTGCTATGCCTAAGATTTATACTCAGTACGTGGCAGAATAGGGATTTGAACTCAAGTCTTCACTCTGACCTACTGTACTGCACCTTCAAAGTCTGGCCTGTGCATCGCAGCAGAGATTATGTCTAGAAGGAAATACATAAAACCAGCAGCATTGCTTCAGGAGAGACAGGCTGAAGGCGCTTCACTTTGTACTCCTCTTATACTGTTTAGAAGGAAGGTTTACTTTGTTGCAAGCATTATCTATTCAATTAAAGTATAAATATGTATATTAAGTGAACATATAACATTTTCCTTTGACTGTTGCAGATGGAAAGAAATGTAGGAGGTGTATCAACCAAACACAACCCATGCATAGTTTATGGCTGAGGTTTAAAGCTCTTCAGTTGTCTGAAGTGGCAATGTGTGTTGAGGTTCATAACTGAAGAGCTCCGTGTGTCACCATCACAGTGGCTCACTCTGCCCTGCTTCCCTGAGGTATGGAAGTGTCAAACTTCTAGAGGAAAAGCCAGCCTTCTGTTACAATAGCCTGCCTTATAAAGCTTCTAATTGGAGAGACAATTCAAGCAGCCCATCTGTTATTCCCACACTTGCTTCTCACAGATGGCCAGCTGTTGGCTTGGTTTTTACTAACAGTCATTGAAAGCCAGCTCCCATTCACCCTCTACCTGTGAAATAAGGTGGCCGCCTCATTGTGTGGACAGGGTAGGTGGGTTGATCTTCTTTAAATATGCAAGGTCAAACCTGGAAAGAAGTTGTATTGATCAGCTTCCTGGGGAAAAAATAAGCCAGAAGCAAAAAAATGAACTACCATGAAGAGCTTTCTGCTTCTTAGGAAGCCTTTTAAGATCCCTATCCTGTGAGAAAACTGAATGAGATGAGGATACGACCACTCCAAGGTGAGGAGGCTTTTATTGAAGATATGTGGAAGAGTACAGCCAGAGGCATCTGGAAGAGGTCAGATCAGGGAGAGAAAGTAGCAGAGGAACCACGACCAGCAGACTGAACTGGGCCATGAGAGGAGGGGGCAGGGAAGAGCTAGCGAAGAAGGGAAGAGAGATGGGCAAGAGGAAAGGGCAGGAGAGGAGAAGGCAGAGAAACAAGAAAGTCCATGTCTGAAGTGGCATGTAGGAATCAGTAGCTGGAGGAAGGGAAGTGAAGCCCATGGCTGGAAAGGTAAACTTCTCCAAGGGTAGAGGGTGAGGTGAGAAGAGCTGAAGGGAGCCAGAGGAAGTGAGTGAGCCTGGAAGCCAAGCGGACACTTTGGTTTGCTAGTAGGCACCACAGTTTCTTTTGGACCTGACAAAATCACCCACAAAGGTGCCTAAGACTTACATTTTATCAGATTTCCTATGTAGATAAAATGTCCCATCCTTCAAGCATCCTCATCATCACCAAGCATTTCCATGGAGTAATGTATGAATGGTAAGAATAAAAGCCAACAACCACATCACATTCACTATGCTCCAAGTTCTTTACTCAGATACTGCAAAACAATAACATAGTTATTCTTTTGAATTTTTTTGTATTTTGTTTATTTATTCTCTGTGTGTGTGTATGCCTGCGCTCAATTGTGTGAATCAGAGAACAATTTTTGAGAGTTGGCTCCAGCTGCCTGCTTTAACAACTAACTTCCATTCACTTGTTAACAGCTAACTGAGAGATTTCTGGAGGCCAGGGTATCTTGTTGGATTAAGGATACCTCATCTACAGATATAAACAGTTGAATCCTTTTACTGGATGGGAATACTAACCCTAAAAGAACAGAAGAGCACATGAGATTGCTTCCTAGACTAGTACTGCCCAATGTCATTAAAGTGACAACTCCCAATTTTTCATGGTCTGTTTTCAGCTTCAGCCATGGACAGGTCTTACCAGTGCTGGCCAGAAAACTGGTTTTCACAGAGTTGTTTGTTCTCTTCCACAATGTGGGGCACAGGCATTGAACTCGGGTCCTTAGCCTTGGTAGCAGGCTCCTTTATCACAAAGCCTGACTCAGTCTATTAAATTATTACAAAAATTGGAAGGAAATATTATTTTGTCTTAAGTGTGTAAAGGAAAATTACTGGGGTACAGAGAATTAATTTGCCCAAAATCACAGTGATATAGCTGCCTTTGTGGTCACTCTCCACATCCTTTAGTTTTAGGTTACCTAAAACTAATTAATATGAGAAAAATGTCTCCCATTTTGATTCTGTACGTTTAAAAAAACTATTATCATCATCATCATCATCATCATCATCATCATTATCATCATCATCATCATTATTTGTATTATTTGTATGCTGAGTTGGATATGTCCTTTGACCTCTATATGGGTTCCTGGGATGAAGCTCAAATCTCTAAGGCTTGTGTGGCAAGTTCTTTTACCAACTGAGCCATCTCACCAAACCTCTATAGGGTTTAGCAAATGCATTCAATCTGTGTATAACTGTCACCACCACCAAGATATAGGATGTTCTACCATTCCCAACCTTCCCCCATTCTTTTATCTAAACGTCTCAGCTTCTGCAAGTATAACTCTAGAAGAAAAAGTGAAGTGTGCTTCAAAATGTAGGTACCATCCTCTTTTTCACTAGTAACAGAAGGGGCCAGTTGTCCCATAGTTTCTTCGGCAAGGTTTAAAAAATTGGGGCCATTTAGTAGATGTAGGCTAACTCATTGTTTTAATTAGCATTTCTCGAATAACTGATGAGGTGGGCCATGCTTAGTGACCTTGTTTTTGATATTACATTGGTTTGGGTAATGTGTCTGTTTATACTTTTGTTTTTTTATTAGGTTGTTTGTAATTGAGTTTTGAGACAGCTTTATGTATGCTTGTATGGATGCAAGCTTTTTACCAGATAAGAAAATCAACTATTTTCTCCATGTCTGGGGCATGTCTCTGTGTCTTGTGAAGAACAGTTGTTGTTTTTATGAAGTCCAATTTATCAATTCTTTGTTTTATGCATCAGCTTTTAGATGTCAAATCTAAGAAGTCTTTGACAAGTGCAAGGTCACAAATATTTTCTGATGTTTCTTTCTTGAAATTTGTAGGGAGGGTGTGTGTGTGTGTGTGTGTGTGTGTGTGTGTGTGTAGACAAGGACAACCTTGGGTACTGTTTTTCAGGTACTACCCACTTATTTTGCATTCTGCGTCAGATCTCTTCACTACCTGCGTACTCTCCAATTATGCTAAGTGGGTGTAGTGTGACAAAACCTTTCTTGGGGAAACACAACACAAAGTATACACACTCCATACTAAAGTATGGAGGTCGCCAAACTCCAACTTGGTGGCGTAATACATTTTATTTGGATTACTTACAAGAGTACAGGTGAAAGGTTACTTATAGGAGCAGAAATGACTCAAAGACAGCTGCATCATTAAATCCAACTCCAGCAAGGGTGACAGTTCACAAAATCTGGAAAACCTGATGTAGTGAGAATTTGGGAATATTGGTTTCTTTAAAAAACACAGGAATATTATAAGAATATATTTTTATCCTAATCCCAGGTGTGGGATATGGGCTGGTTCAGGTTGTCAATAGCAGCTGACTATGATTTTCACTGTACTGTGGCAGAGGTGTGATTCTGCCAGCTGCAGAATGTGTGATGTTTGGAATTCTGGAGACTTTTGAAAGGTGCATAAATGCTATGGCCCCTAGAGGCAGTGTGAGTGAGTTATTGGTTCATTGCTGTTGGTTGTGGTTTGTTAAGTAGTCATGCACAAAGAAGAAACAACAAAAAGAAATTAGATATCCTGACAGTGAAGACCAAACTTTCCCCAAGGAGCTTGAGGCTTCTAATGAACAGAGAGTAGTCCAACAATAACAATGACCCCCTTTTTGACCCCTGACTTTGTTCAGGGATCTCTTTCCTTTCTGTCCTTTTTTCTCTCATATCTAATGTTAGAGGGATGAAAGGGGGGAGGAAAAATAGTGGAGAAGGGTAGAAGAAAGAAGGACCCATAAAGTAGTAAAAGACCATTTATGAGTGGTACCCAGACATGGAGCTAGGCAGAATAGGAAATGTGATTTCAAATGCCATGAGGAAATGGCAGGGTAGGAGGGAATGGATATTTTGTTTCAAGCCACCAGCAAAAAAATTATTGCAGCTGCTACCACTGGGGTATTCCCTTCTTTGCTCCTTTTTCTGTTTTTTTTTTTATTTTCTTCCTATGTTTGTTTCAAAAAAGGTTAGGAGAATGGCTGAGCAGTTATAAAAATTGCAGGTGGAAATGGAGGTGTATGGGAAACAAAAAAGAATGGCTGAAATTGGCAAATAAAAGGAGTCACTCTACTTTCTCTTTTCTGAAAGGATTACAGAATTGACAGAACAACTAGAAAATTGAGGGTGGATGTGGAAGGATTTGGGAAATGAACAGCACTGGAAAAGGGAAAAACAAAAGGCTCAGACCCAATAATTGAGCAAGAGTGGGAATATTCTGTAGAAGGAAGGAGGGAAAGAAGCTGAGGGAAGGCAGTTGGGCTAGAGAAAAGCTGAAAAAGTGGGAGGACAGTCTGATGAAACAGCCTATTTTGAGAGAAAGGGTTAATCTCTAACTAACTGTGCTGCCAGAGTGGGAGGATGGGTGGCCTGGGGTTCTGAGATCACTATCATCAGTTTTCCCTGTAGTCATACAACATAGGCCTGCTGAGAGTGAAGAAGAAGGTTATGATGAGACAGGGTGGCATCTTATAGAAATGATAGGTCTAAGGCATTTTAAACAATGGCAATGATTTCATGTGGGATGTACTTGTCTTATGTGAAGCAAATTCTAAATAACTGGGCAACTCAAAATAGAATTATTCCCAATACTGGAAGGGATTGGTGACAACTGTATTTAGATAACAGTCCAAAATTGCAATGGTTAACATGATGTAGGAAAGAAGCAACAAATATTGAACAGTGAACTAGAGTAAGGGGAAAGAATATAGTAAAAGATGAGTTGCTGGGTGAAGGGTGGTATTCTGATATATAAGAACAGATTCAATTTGATGATGCTACTATTAGAACAGTGTCATTCAGTGATTTTAAGAGCTTGGGACAAAGTTGAGAAGCTGGGAAAAGGTCAATCTCATTTACAAAGATTATACAAGGTTGTAGTAGAGATTGAGTTAAAGCCTTAGGTGGCTGGGATACCCATAAATTTATAGGGAAGTGATCTTTTACAACAATGGGGTACTCAGATTAATATTCCTGCAATCCAAGAAATTGCTCATGATGAAAAATGGTAGATGCTTCTGTGGAAGGTATTGAATATATCATCAAAACTGATCCTAGGCTATGCCAGTTGTCCAAACATAGGACATAACAAGAATTGAGTTGGTGGATTGTTGAAGGATTATTGCTAAGAAGAAGTCTAACAATAACAATACCCACTTTCTGATCCCTGACTTTATTCAGGGATCTCTTGGTAGTAAAAGACCAGTTACCACCTAGAACACAGTGTAGAGCCTGCATGCAGATAAACAAGTTGGAGTACCCTTTCCAAGTGACTGGTCTAAACCTTTTCCTACCAGGTGGGCTTATTCTACTTCTCCCAGGCAGCTTATCTGGCCTTGGAGTCTTCTTTGAGCTTTTATTGCTTACTCTGCCAGGGAGTGGCCTAGTGAATCTGGTTCATTTCAGAAGAAACTTCCAGAAGCTAGTTTGAGTTGTTTACCTTCCTGCTCAAGGAGCATCCCTGCAAGATGGATTGGGATTATAAAGCGACCACTCCTGTTTTACTCATTCATTCCCTGTTAGCATGGGTTCTGGAAAGCCAGGTCTTCATGCTTGCTTGGAGAGCAGTTTACTGACTGAGCCACCTCCCCTGCCCCTAGGTAGCTGGACTTAGACTAACAATGCACACCATTCCACTTCTTAGGAATTCACCACAGAGACTGCAAAGGCACACTTCACCCAAACTCGATGCAGATGTTTATGTGTCTTCATTCATAGTCATCAGCACTGAAAGCAATTAGACAGCATCGATGAGTGGCAAACTAAGGCAGGCGTGCACATTCATATAACAGAATATAAGCCAGTGTCAAAAGGAAGCAGGTAAGTACTGCATACAGAAGATAACTTCTGCATGGATAGATCTAAAATGATGACTAGTAAGTAGCTGGTCACTGGGTTCGCCCTTCTGACAGCAGAATGAAGGCATCTAAGTCCCAGAAAAGAGAAGGTGAGGAAAAAAATCCGGGCCACGAACTGACATGCAAAGAAAGGCTGTCATACCCTTGTTACTGAGCCTGCTGTTATGACACAGAGCTGAATAAGTCAGCAGTTAATGACTTGTATTGCAAACACAAGTGCAGGGAAGCACTCCATAGGAAATTTGCTCTCAGGCAACCATTTTATAGGGACAGCATCCCTGGACTCTGTGCTCTTAGAGCTTCCTTCTCTATCCTAACTCTCCCACTAAATCCAACCTTTTACTCTGTCCTTCTGTACGCACGCGCGCGTGCACACACACACACACACAGACACACACACACACACACACAGACACACACACACACACACACACACACACACACACACACACACACAC
>CAJQZJ010031840.1:3080621-3155620 GCA_907164525.1 Lophiomys imhausi
ACACACACACACACACACACACACACACACACACACACACACACACCCTAGCCTGGCATAAGGAGATCTGCTATTTCCCAATTTCAGTATTTCCCTTTACACCTAGTCCTTATGTCAGGGTCCTTTTATCCAGCTGCCGTTTCAGCTCCTGCAAAGACCTGCCTTTCTCACTCTGTCATGGCTTCTTTGGAAAAGGCCCTTGTGCCTTTCTAGTTGGGACACTCTGTGGATCACATTCACATTCTCTTACTTGACATCCCTGTGATGTTTAGGCCTGTGAGGTTCCTTCCTCCCTAGGCTCCCCTCAGCTACTCTCTTGTACCTCAGTCACCCTCCTTCTGGCCTTCTGCTTTCCTCTCCCCCATATACACCAGTCTTTCCCAGGACATGTCTCTTACTGTCTCATTCATTCCTCCCTTGAGCTGTGCTTCCAATTGCTGCCTCCCATCTGTAGGTTCCCACTTCTCTGCGTCTACCCAAGACTGCTCTCAACCTTTGAGGTTATTTAACAACCCCAGCTTCATCTTGCTTCTATAATGGCTCCTTGCCCCTTCTGTCCTCCTTATCTCCATCTGTAACAACTTTCCCAGAACTCTATGGACATTCTGAGTGTATTCTGTCATAGGTCCTGTTGCATTTTGTAGGACAATTTTGGAACTGTGTCCAATTCTTTCCACTTTCTTGTTGCTGCTTTGTGCTGTTGGAAGTCTCCTCCTAACCTCCTGCCTCTGCCTTTTTTTAATTCTTCTTCTCATCAATCATGTGTCCTGTTCCATGCTTTAATATTTTTAGTGGCTTCTTATTGCCTACCAAACAGGGTCTCTCATGTCCTGGCTAACCCCCTCCCAAGCCTTATCTTCCTTGTCCCATGCACATATCTTCTGTACTCTAGCCTCAATAAGGCATTTGCCCTGAAGTTCCTTTACTTGGAATGTCTTTGCTTATAATTAGTGAAATATAACTAACCCTTGCAAACTTACCTGCTTTCTCTCTCTTGTCCTCATACGGAGTAGCTCTCTTTGATTGAGCTTCCTGAACAAATACGATAATCATGATAGTAACTGTTGCTCAGACGTTGATAGAGTTCTTCATCAATTTTGACTCCTAGTAAGATTGCACATGTTGGCCATTCTGAAGCTTGATGTGGCTATGTAACATGCCTTGGCAAAACTAATGAAAGTGGAAGTGGCATATTTGAGTTCCAGGTCATATGATTTAATAGGTAGTGTGATGGTTTCCACAACACTTTCTCTGTCACAGCTGTCAGCATTGCATGTGGCAATTGTGACCTGGAGTGAATCCACAATTGAAGAACTATGCACTATGATCAAGAAATACATCTTTTTTAAAACCCAACCTATAGAGTTTGATTTTACTTGTTACTAAAACACAATTTACCTCATTTTGACTGACAAAATGATTCATTATAAAGTCTTCTGCTAGATTCTGTAGTTGGGCAAGTATCCTTTCTAACAGTTTTCACATCTTCAGACTCCAGCAGATTGCTAAGGCACATATAAACACTAAAAAGCCTTTCAGAGACAGACAGAGAGAGAGAAGTTGGTGGTACATATCTCTCTAACTTGGGATTTTGTTATCCTATGTGTAAATAAGTAAATACATCTCATTTGAGCAAATAAAAAAGATTAAAGGCATTTATTTTACTAAGTGTTAAGTATGTTCCTTTATTTCTTATTATTAATCTATGTTTTATTTGATACCTCAAAATGTATGACTTTCATTTCAATTGCTTCAAAATTTATTTTAGTTCTAGCTGTTGGATTTTTTCTTTACATTTTACCCAGAGCCTTCATTGTCCCTTTATCTGTTACTGATTTTATTCTGCTGTGCCTCTTATTTAGTAGTCTTAAAAGCAGGACTTAGTAAATTTAATCTGAATTTATGAGCAATAAAGCATTGCTCAGGAGTGACAAAGAACTGAAATATTATGAATCACAAAAGCAAAAGCTGATGGTGTTGCTGCTGGGTGAGCTATGCATAGTCAGGCATTATCTGAGAAGAAATGTCAGGCTGAGCAGACCAGAGCTTTTAGGGTTATGAAGGTTTGCGCTAATGCAGTTTTGCGTTTACTATGTAAAGTAAAGATCTTTAAACATCTCAGTCCCTTGTCTGTAAATGGGATAGCGAAACAGCAATCTCACAGAAACAGAAAACTGAAAAAGGGTTACCAGAAGCTGGGCTCAGAGGAGATGGGTCAACAGGCATAGAGTTCCAATTAGACAGGAGAAATATGTTCTGTTGCACAGTAGGGGGACTCTAGCTAACAAAAGTGCATTGCATATTCCAAAATATCAAAGAGAAGACTTTGAATGTATCACCGCAAATGACAGATGTGCCACTTACCCTGATTTGATCACTATACAACACACACGTATTGAACCATCCTATCGTGCCCCATGAATATGTACTATTATCTATCAAAAAAGGAAGAAAGAAAAAAATAAATGTCACAGAGCTTATGAGAAATACAAATGAGATCATTTATGTAGAAGCTCTTTGGCAATGTGGAGTAATTGCCTAAATATTCCTTTCACCTGATGAGAACAGCAGGAGGGTTGCACTGCTGGCAAGAATGGGATGTGATCATGCAGTGTGGAGTGTCTGCATTTTCCATCCCGAGGGCCAACCACTGGGATGGGCAAGGGCCATTTGGTCTACAGGTGAACAGACTACACATCTTACACTGGGACCAAAGAGCCTCCTCCTCCCACAGTAATCCTTGGATTATGTGAAATGAATTAAGACAACCTATTTATTTTGTAGCTCAGATTTATTTCTTTTTTTCTTTCATCACCAGGGGATGGCTATTACTATTTTTAAAATGCTGAAATTTTGGCTTTCTTGTTATTTACTTATTTGATGCCTGTCACACTCTCCTCATCATCTGATATACTGCTTCCATTCTTGCTTCTATTTCCTGCGTGCATTTTTTTGAGGCACACTCTATAATGCCTTGTGTAAAATGATCTTCAGATTGATAGCACATTGCTAAAGGGACCACTGTTGAGTCTCTTTGGAAGGACCAGAGGCTTTGCGATGAGACAGGCAGATGTGGATCAAAATGGCAGCTTTTTTTCTGTTCAAGTGATTGGAAAACATGTCTCAGATCTTCTGCCAAGTTCTGTAAAATTGGTGGCTTCACTGACACAGACAAGTGGGGTGAGCAGCTGGAAGCCATTTTCTCAGAGGCAGAGCTAACTCTTTGGCCTAAGCAGCTGAACCTGTAGCTGGTGGGCAGATTGCAAAGAAAGAATGTCTCTGTGGCAGAGGGGGAATTGCACTCTGTTTCTCACTAGAGATTTATCCACTAGGTTGTTCAGGAATATGTACAGTTCAATGACTGAAAGCCAAGGGTCCCAGCTTGATCTTGACCAGAAAAATCTCCTATGTGTGGAATGTTAGATATTGCTTCTCACCCTGATTCTGTTGGCTTCCCTCATTCCTGAAAGAGTTTTAAATTCACTTGCTGCCGCTGGTCCTGACTACCATCACTCCAGGAATCCTCAACCTTGACAGTATCTTGCAATCAATCACCTGGCAAGCTGTTAAACCCACCCAGCACTCCATCCTCTGCCCCACAGAACCAGATCCAGTAGTTCTGGGATGAAGCCTTGGCACTGGTAATTTTAAAGACTCCCCAGGTGACCCTAAGCTGCAGGATTAGGCTCACGGACCACCAATCTAATAGTTTTGGTCTTGTCAGCCCTCTTGCCTTCATCTGCCAGATGTGAAATGTAGATAATGCCATCTGTGAGACTCTGGGAACAGAGGCGGCCTCCGATAGTGGTGTTAGCAATGGCATAGCAACCTCTGTTCAGATTAAAGCCTCAGAGGAAGTATCAGAGGTTCTGCCTTTCTTCTCAACTTGTCTTTCTCTACATAAAAGACATTTTTAGTTTTAAAGACCTATTTTGCTCCATGGAGCAGAGCTATTCATTTTTTTTTTTTGAAAGAGAATAAGAGGAGGAGAGATCTTTCTTTTTACAGAAATACTCTTGATCTGCCTTTTGCCTCGGCCCTTCTGCAGCCAGTCATTATGAAAATCTGGTAAAAGATTTCCCTGACATAAGCTCCACACATGTATCTTTCTTAGTTTCACAAGCTCACACC
Source organism: Lophiomys imhausi (assembly GCA_907164525.1). Taxonomy (NCBI): domain Eukaryota; kingdom Metazoa; phylum Chordata; class Mammalia; order Rodentia; family Muridae; genus Lophiomys; species Lophiomys imhausi. Next base: position 3,084,753 of record CAJQZJ010031840.1, read on the forward strand.
CAGGTAGTGAGCCAAGCTCCTGATGGATGGCTATGTGGTCAGAAAGAATGAGCCCCATGACCCAGTGCTTAAAAGGAGGAGATTTGATGATATGGCAGAGCTGTTTAAAAACAATTTTCCCAGCACCTCACCTGAATCTTTCTCAGCTGAATGCATCCACCTGACTCGAGCCTACTTGCAAGCAGCCCACCAGTGAGTCTTAATCACCCATGGTGGCTTACGAAGGGCAGCTACTTTGACACATGTGTATCCCCGATGACAGAACCCAGTTAACTTCTCTGACTACAGGGGTATGATTGCACTGGGGTAATAACTTCTGAGAATTCCTTTGCCACAGTTATAGCATGCTGAGATGGAGCCAAACACCAACCCTGAATAAATTAGTCTAGCAGGTACTAAGTTTGCTTAGTCAATTCTATCATACCTGTAATGAAAGTGTATCCCACTTATCACATCTAGCCTGGGCACTTAGCTGCATATTTATGGGAACCAAAGCTTTTTTTTTTTTCTTATTGTTTGGTGCCCAGTTTATAATTTGGTGGGGGGGGGGTCACATGACTGAATGTTGAGGGTTTAAAAGGTCTGGCAACAATAAAAAGTAAGGAAAAATAAGTTCGAAATCAAATGTGTAGTGAATCTGAGGTATTTCCGGTGGAACTCCATGTTGCGGGACAGGGTTTTGTTACAGTTTTGGTTCTGAAGATGCAATAAGCAAGCACACCGGTCATCGTACCCCCCATCATGTCACACAATGACGGCGACGTCCACTACTAGGGACACCTGGGCCCAGTTCAGACAATCTTATGTTACAAATTGCCATGTTCTCACTGTCCATACAAGGTTTTCTGCTCTAATAAACACAGAATGGTTTAAATATGGAAAACAAAGACTTTTTTAGTATTTTCCACCTTCCTCTTTCAACATATGAGTATCAAATTAATTTGTCATTGTGTTGTGTATTCATTACAATGTTTGATTTTAAAACTTGCTCTTTGAGCTGCTGACCTGAGTTCCAGAATATTTGTTAAGTAAATTTTGACTTGGACTGGGACTGAGGTTTCAACCATTTCCTGAAATGGCCCTAAACATCCTTCTTCCCTTTCTGTACTACATGTGTGGTGTGTGTAGCAACCTCAGCACAGACAATCATAAAATAAGAATGTTGATCAACTCTGAAAAATGTTGGAAATGCTCTGTGTTTTGATGTATCAAATATTCAGTCAAGACTTAGTTCTCTATGTAAAAATAAATGATCATCCATCTTATTATTATGAAAATTTGCTCCCACTGTTATTAAATGACAAAATTATGTAAGTACCAAAGAATTGTTTTAAACTAAACTTCTTTATGATTTATAATCTGCAAAAATGTTGGCATTGTGTACTGTATTATCTACCCATATACTCAGGGTGACAGAAAATTTCTTCAGCAAAAAAAGAAAAATGGAAAAATTTTAAGAAGCCCTAGTATACCACATAAGAGTTATGTTTCAAAATATGATCTAACTTTTTAGAATGCAGAATCCTCAAGGTAAAATGAACTTTCATTTGTTTCATATTTATAAAAAAGAAAGAAAGAAAGAAACTTTAAGCCAGGTATAATGGCACACGCCTTTAATCTCAGCAATCATGAAGCAGAGGCAGGAGGTTTGAGTGAGTTCCAGGACCCCAGGGCTACATAGTGAGGCCCTGTCTCAGAAAAGAAAGTGAGACTTCAATTGAAGCTCTAATTCTGTCTTGTGTTACTGCTCCTAGTTTTTAAAGGAGTCAGGTGCTGGTAGCTGCTCAGTTGTGAAACTGCCATTCAATGGAAAGCTTTCATTCTGTAAATGACTGTGGTAGAATCCTAGCTTCAGTCAAAGCAATGAATCAGTGGTCATACTATAAAGACTGTAGTCAACTAAGCAGAGTGTTATCAGACACCTTTGTCTTAAACCTAAACTGTGGGTACAAAAGAAGTGTAATTCATAGCTCAGAGGCTAGACTGAAGCATGTGACCTGATCAATCTATATCATCAAGCAGGATTGACTATTTTATTTTCCAAAGGCCAAAAACAAGGCTTTGGGTATTTAGAGATTGAAATGTGGGCTTAAAAAAAAAAAGCAAGGAATGAATTTAAGAATGAGTTCTTGTGAGGTTTCAACATCACATTGAAGAATATGCTGAGAGATGTGGACTGATGATAAAACCCTAGGGTTCAAGCTGTTCATAAAATCAGAATGTTGATCAACTCTGAAAAATGTTGGAAATGCTCTGTGTTGAACCCTAGGACCCCAGAAAACCAAAAACAAAGGCAAAAAAAAAAACCACCTCTGTAACTTTTTTTTTTAACAGAGTTGTTTTTTTTTTTTTTTTACATAGTTCTTTTACCAAAATATCATGAAAGAATCTTATTTATCACCTGCACATGAACTGGAATCCAGGTCTGCTACCTACTGGCTATCTGATTTGGGGGACTCTTTTGTGATATCTCAGTGCTTCCAGATTCTGTATTAGACCAAGAGAAATATTGAAGATGGACATCCTCCCTCCCAGTAAATTTTGCATGCCACCTCCTGTTTCTCTGAGGATGCTACAAAGAAAAGTCCTTTTTGTAGGATTTAAATCACCATATGAGGAAGTCAAAGTATCCATACTTTGTTGAGGTCCATTAACTGAAAGCTATCTCTTCCTGATCAAAAATATGGAATCTACCTCTGGTCCTCAGTAGAGGCATGACATTCTGAACTTCTCCCAAGGTAAGTCCATAACATACTATTATCTCCTGGCCTATGGAAACTGGCCTTGCCAATCCCCTGGACAGGAATCTAACTTCACTAGGAAACCTGATTCTCCTGAAGACATACTAAAGAGAAGAGAGGACTAATTATCTCCTTAATGAGATATTGTGCTTCTCCTTCCAGAAGACATGAACCATGTTTCCCTTTTTCTTTTCTATTTCTTTTCCTTTCAGATCCTAAACAAAAGCAAGTGCATGCTTCCCTTGGCACTCTGGCCCTTCTCACTCAGTCTTTCTCTGAAATTCTCCTTATACTTCCACTATCCAGACACCTGCTGACCTTCAATTCTGAGCCTGCCAGCTTTCTTGAAACCATGAACTTTCTTCTTCTTCTCTCTTTTATCCTGGTAAGTGCCAAGGTTTATACCTTGCCTGCCCTGTTGTTTTTCTTCTCAAATTCTCTTTAAAAACATGAATATTAAATCGGGCATCATAATGAAGAAAAGAGAAAAACTTACCTGTTTACTTTCACTACCTTTAGTACATTATTTACTCAATAAGAATTAACTGTACTATATCACCAGGTGGTGGTGGTGGCACATGACTTTAATCCCTTGCACTCTGGAGGCAGACGTAAGCAGATTTCTGTGAGTTCAAGGCCAGCCTAGTCTACAGAGTGATTTCAGCCAAAGCTATACACAGAGAAACTTTGTGTCAGAAAAAAAAGAAAGAAAGAAAACAAAACACCCCCCCCAAAGAACAAAAAAAGCAAAGAAAGAAAGAAAGGAACATATCCACTAAACATATACTACTAAATAGGCACCATGGTCATTTTTAGGCATGATAACCCAAATAACAACTTCAGTGTTCTGTTGATAACATATAAATATTAGATAATGCCAGAAAATCATCTGTCCTTGAGCCTTCCTCTGATCCTGTTTATAAATTCTTTCATACAAAAACTAAGAACCAAAAAGGAAGCCCAAGGTTTCCCCAGTAACAATAGTACCTATCATGTAAGGATTGGCATTAATATATGGGAAATACTTGGCACCTATCAGACACTCAATAAATGGACAATGAAATCATATATATATTTCTTCTAAGATGTCTGAAAGAGCTTGGAGAAAATAAAATCACTTTCAGAAATTAGAAAGAAAAGCAGAGAAATGTGAGATTATGGAGTCACCCTTACTGTATTACTTTATCTATAGTTACTTTACTACAGTTGAGAACTTTATATCCTGATCCACAGCTTGTGTGCTGCCCTGAGGATATTAGAAACTGGACCTGGGACTTGTGCAAGAGAAAGCAAGTGCTCCATGATACACCCGGGTTAAGGCCCAGGCATCTATTTAAGGCCATGATTATGTTAACTGACATGAGACAGGCACAAAAAGACAAGTGCTACATGATCCCACTTGCATACAGAATATAAACAAGTTGGCTCTGTGGTGGTTTGAATGACAATGGCCCCCATAGGCTCATATGTTTAAATTATTGGACCTCAAGTAGTGGAACTGTTTGAGAAGGACTAGGAGGTATGGCCTTGTTGGAGGAGGTGTGTGGCTGAGTATGGGCTTTGAGGTTTCAACAGCTCCTGCCAGGCCTAGATAATCTCTTCTCTCTCTCTCTCCCTCTCTCTCTCTCTGCTGCCTGTGGGTCAGAATGTAAAGATTTCAGCTATTGTTCCAGGGCCATACATACCTGTCTGCTTTCTACCATGATGATCATAAACTAATTTTCTAAAATTGTAAGCAAGCCCCAATTAAATGATTTATTTGGAAGAGTTGCCTATGCTCACAGCAATAAAAAAAAGTAACTAATACAGCCCCATAGAATCTAAAAGGAGAATGGTGGTTACCAGAGGCTGAGGAGATGGGGATGAATTTGATCAAGGGAAATAAGACAATTAGGTGGGATCAGGAAGATCCACTGTGTGGTAGCATTGTTGTAACTATTGATAAAATAATTCAGTGGATATTCTGCAAAACTGTAAAAGGGATTTGGTAAGTTTTCCCCATAGCAAAACGGTAAATGTTTTGGAAGACAGATATGGTTATCTCAGTTTAAACATTACATACATCAATGGGCTGCAGAGTCAGTTCTGTCTTTAAGGTACTTGTTGTTCTTGCAGAAGACCCAGGTTCAGTTTCTAATCTTCACAAAACATCTCACAAATATCCTTAATTACAGTTCCAGGAGATCTGTACATCCTCTCCTGACCTCCACAGACACAAGACCTGCACATGGAACACATACGTACATACATACATACATACATACATACATACATCATATATACAGGCAAAGATGTCATAGACATAAAAAAGAAAGCCTAAAAATTACATATATTAAAATATCATTTGGAATTTTAAAATATGTACTATGTGTATGAAGTAATTAAAAAATAAATTTTAAACCAGGTGTAGTGGCTCACACCTTTATCCTGGTACTCAGGAGTCAGAGACAGGCAGATCTCTGCGAGTTTGAGGCCAGCCTACTCTACATAGTGAGTTCCAGAACAGCCAGGGCTACACAGTGAGACACTGCCCCACCCCCCTCCACAAAAATTTTCCCCCCAAAACAGTAGTTTGCCATCCATAGTCTTCCTTCTAGGTATTCTGGGACAATAAGTGCCCAGCTGTCAGTGTGGAGGATAACTTAGGGGAGAGAAGGCTGGTACATAGCACTTCTATGCACTAGTCCACATGGCTGAAATTCTGATTGTTAAGTAATGTTGATTCTGTTGGCCTTTGGATAAGGAGATTCAAGAAGGCAGTAATGAAGGTCAGGAGAAAAGAGATGTTTCTTTTTTGAAAAGTATGTTCCTGACATTTTCCAACGTTTACAGAATAACAGCAAGAATCTCTTTTGGATAAAGAATACCTTTTAAATCTTAAGCAGACTGATCATTTCTTGCCATTTTCAGTATAATAAATAGATTGGGTGGGGGCCCTTTTTCATGGAGCACAGACTAGGAATCTACAGAGAAAAACAAAGAAATGAAGAGGAGCACTTCCCAGCTTCTCAGCCTTCATTGTGGTGCCTTCTCTGCTCTGACTCAGGCATTCGGGTGCTGATGGGAGTTGCTACTCACAGAAGCCCTCTAGCCCATGCTCCTAAGTGCCAAAGCATCCCTTTCCTTACTAGATCTTTCTTTGGCCTCCTGCTTTCCACATAGAAAGTAAAAAGAGTGTGACAGGGAAGGAAAGAAAGATCTTCTCAATAGAGAAATTAGCCTGGGTTCTGTCACATGATGTGCATTCCAGAATACTTCATAAAACATGACCAAAGTAGCTCACTATTTCTAAATATGGTGGCCAACATCTGCCAATCAGGGAAGACATCAAGTGACAGAGACTAGAAAGGTTGGACAATTTCAAGTCCCCAAGGACCTCATCTAAACCAGTAGATCATAGTATACTTCACTGAACATTTGAATTAAAAGAAATGTTCAGAGACCACACAGTTCTACCTCCATTTTGTTATAGAAGAAAAAAAAATTGGCACAGTGGTCGGAGTGTCGAAAGCCTGATCCTCAGCCAGTGGCAGAAATTCATCTCCAATCTAGGTTGCTTGATTCCAACAGAGTTGATTACTAAACAGCTGTGAGTCCTTTTTTTGCTATACTCTGTTTCATGCCCTGGTTTGGGGGTAGTGCTTTCATGCATAATAAGCACCCCGTCTTCTGGGGCTTAGGCTCTCTGTCCAGAGTAGGAATGTGTATGCTCAAATTCATATACTACAGATGTTGAAAATAGTAGAGGAACAGCAAGGTTTAGGAAAGGTAGAAGGCTGTTCGGCCGAGAGAATCAAAAACCTTCTCACATGTCTGTTCCATTAATTGCTATTGATTCCATGGAGAAGAAGGTCTCTATTTGCTGGACCTCTTCATCAGTGAATGAATGAGTCCAGCTAAAGCATGTCCAGTGTTAAAGACAGAAGGCCTGTGTTCTCTGGGTATATGGAGCAATAGTTCCTTCCCCAACCCCCATCAGGAAGCCACATACGCTTCTCCTCCAGACTTATCTCCTCATGCCAGCATCCACACAGGCTCTGTGCTGAGGAAGGGAGTGGACAGGGACAAGGTTTCATTAACAGGACATTAAAGCCTTCAGCTCTTCCAGGAAAGCCATAGGAGAGTTGTAGGGTGCCTAGATGGGCCAGGATAGGCCCGCAAAAGGCAAGAGATACATTTGTAGGAGACAGAGTGCCAACTCTTATTCATGCTCACAGAGACCTCCAAATGTCATCCGTTCTATACCATAGTATGTTCAAGAAGTCACCTTCTTGTTGACAGACATACCTACAGCATCCACCATGCAATCTGGGTCATACACCTCATTTGCTACAGAATCTCTGCTTTTCCAAAATATGAAGTACACTGGCTCTGTCACGGCTTTTGCAAATTTTCAATTATGGGGTCCAAATTGAAATGTTTTTCATTTTTAATTCATGTTTAATTAAAATTGGAAGCTGTAATAATGATTGGATAAATTTTATTTTTTCAAATGTCAAAAAAAACCCAAAAAACCAACAACACCAAAACAAAAACCCTTCATATGTTTTTACCAGCTCATTGAACTATGTTGGCAATGAACAGATCAGTATATCTTGGAATGATTGAAACCATATGATTCTTTTTGGGGGTGGGGGAGCGGTTTCGAGACAAGGTTTCTTTGTGTAATACTCCTGGCTATCTTGGACTCACCTTGTAGACCAGTCTGGCTTTGAACTCACAGAGATCCGCCTGCCTCTGCCTCCCAAGTGCTGGGATTAAAGGCATGCGCCATGCCCGGCACCATATGATTCTTGAATATCATATTTTCATAATGTTCTACAGTGTTTTGACCCAATAAAACAGAAACATACACAGGATAGGTTATAGGGGTGAGATCAAAACTGGTAATTTTTTGTCTTGATGGCTGCATTTGGTGTTTAACCATTGTCATTAAAATTTTACAGGTGACACATGATGAAGAGTTATGTCCACCAGTTGTGTTCCCTTCAAAGGCAAACATTCCCTCATTATAATGAATGAAAACCATGGTCTGGGCAGAAATGCTAGTGATCTCTAGTAAATGAACCACTGACCCATAGATAGATGAGAATCAGCCCAAGTAAATGAGGCAGAAGTTTTCCCAGCATAACTTTGAATGCTAGCAGAGCAGAGTCTTATTATAATTAAAAGAGATAGAATGGTCAGTAGGGAACATTTAATAGGAACAAATATACTGCATTGCCAAACTCCTCTTCTTGTTTATTCTTCATCCTCATGTTATACCATATATATAGCCTTTAAAAGTGACACAAACAATGCACATAAAAATCACACACATAGACTCATCCAGCAGAGCCAGGCAAAAAGTCAATTTAAAACATGGACATTGTCAATAGCCAGTTTCTTCAGAGTAAATCTCCATCGAAATCCAAACTGTACAATAAAGTAGTATTAAAATGAGCACTTGGACTATGGCCAGTCTTAATTAGGTATGCTATATAAACATAGACTAAAATTTAAAGACTGCACCAAGAAAGATGGAAAACATTTCAGTGATTTTTTTCAATATATAGATTATAATAGGATTCTAGATGTCCTAGTTAAAGAAAATTATTATTAAGTGACTTTTGCCTTTTTAAAAATATTCTAATATGGCTAGTAAGGATTATATTATAACTCTATTGGCCAATGATGATCTAAGCAAAAGGTGAAGGCTGTGCCTCAGTGGCATAGCACTTGCCTATCATATGCAAAGCCTTGAGTTTAAGCCAGGACCCCCACCCCCAAATCTAGACAAACAAATTACAGGTAGCAATCCAATAGAATTGAAACATAAATCTATAGCAACTTATGGTAACAAGACAACTAATCACAAAGCGATCAATACTTTCATAAGTTATCTTTTCCACTCCTCCTTCAAGGGAGCATTTCTCTGAATCCCAATATCTGCCTGGTAATTTTCTAAAGAGACGATGAGGAAGAAGATGTTCTGGGAATGTTTGTGTTCAAATTTTTACTTGGGCTGTGGAAACGGCAGGAAAGAAACACCCCTCTGCAGTCCCCAGAGGCCCCTGGCCTTGCTGAAAGGAAGCTTCTATAAGAAGACAGGGTTAAGCCACTTACTGTTTTATATAAATGGGATGTTCACTTAACCATTAAGGGAACTTATGAGAAGTCTCCCTTCTTTTAAGCAAGGTGATGAAACTCCATTGACTGGGTATGGAAGTCATACTGAATGAGACCATGTAGTCCATACACTACAATGTGATGGGAATGTGAGCTTCAGACGTGCAGGGTGTCTCAAAAGCATGTCCTCAGGGGTTTCAACCTGAGGTTGGTTTTAAATGAGCAGTGGGATTTCTGAGAATTCCATTGGGTCTATTTATTGTACAGTTTTCCTAACATTTCTTCCTGTTGTATTGAAAGAGTTTTTGTTTGTTTGTTTGCTTAAACAGAAAAAATTACATCATTCATATATTTCTCTGGGATTCAACAAAATAAACGAAGTTCTGGCATGTGTGTTTCCATGTATTATTTTGCATGTACTTAATATGTATATCCTACAGTATAGGAAGGTCTGTCATCATAGAACAAACAAAAAAAAAAAATGTAAGCTTTCCTTCTCCAGGCTGGGGAGCAATGTATAGAGTAGCAACAAGGCCGATGGAATCTGCGAGGCAGGCCCTGGGGCTGCTGAGACCATGCTCCGCTCCGCTGGTCCTCACAGAACGTGAGCAGAGGAGCAGTTGATCTGAAGAACTTCCCAGGCAAGGCCAGGCAGCATGAGAGACACGGCCATAAAATTCAAGCACTGACCCACAAGAAGATACATGTAGCTGTGGGTTGTGAAGGTAAGTAAGACAAAGCATGGGAAGGACCCAGTCTGCAGCAAGTGCTAAGGAAACATCTCCTTACTGTTCTGCTACACATGCTGGGGCAGAAGTCACGGTTCACTGCGCTAGGCACAAGGCCGCTGGAATATTCCCTGTCATCCCTGCTTTTGTCTGAATTCCTTTGTGGGAAGGTTGACTCAGCTTTAGCTGCTGGTGACTCACAGTTAAATTATCTCACTCATCTATTTTCCTTTTTTATTTTTTTAGTACAGCTGCAAACCACACAGTATGCTGCTTTGTTCTCCCTCCTACTCCCACCTCCAAGGGAAGCTGAGCAACCTTGGCAGCCCAGCTATCTTAATGAACTAAAGTCATTCAGAGAAAGGAGTTGTATCCACTTCATCAAAGGTACTTGATGATAATTTCTTCAAAGGCTGAAGACTAATTCTTAGGGATTTTTCTGGAGCCCTATGAAAATTCATATCACCTTGTCACCTATATGAGTTGCAGGTTGGTGCCAAATGACTGCTTGGGAGATGTAAGGAATGTTGCAGAAATATAAATGGGCTAGAGCTGAAATTTAATTAGACACTGCATATGTTAATAATAAATTCAATTAATTTCACCTTCTACCTATACTAGAGGAGAAAAGAAGCTCAAGCAAAACAATAATTCATCTTAAATGCCTCAACTGGGAGTCCCCTTTCCTGAAGAGTGATTTATGTCGTAATTACTGACTGTGTCTTCATAAGATTGCTCCAAACCAGCCCTTTGAAATAATAATAACTTCTGGGTATATGTAGTCAGAGATACAACAAATGACTGTTTATTAATTTTCATTTAATGAGTTACCTATTCTCATGGTAATTTTTTAAAACTTCTCATCTCAAGATAAACATGTTATAAATACTCTGGATAACACATCCATTTTGCAAAAGTCATGCCAAAAAAAAATCTCTCCTGTTCTTTACCTGATTTGAAGGTCAAAGAGGTTTTGTGTACTGCTGGCATGCATTTCTTTGACAGTTATCTCAGCAGAACATTTTAAAATTTTCGTAGCCAAGTAATTCCAAATTGGTTAATTATGAAAACAGAAGTTGTTAAATCAACAGCAAGAGTTCCAGTAGTGTCGGGCAGGGCAAGAAACGAAGCCGTGGACAGATGGAAAAGCAAATAAACTGGTCCTTTTTTAAAGGACAATTGACACAAAGAACATTCCTTGCAGCATTCCTATTTCCTCAGGGACTCTTTTTATTTAACAAAGATGCCATGACCTCTTCCATAATTAGTAATACTCTTGAATCTTAAAGATTCAAGTATAAATTTTATACTTTCATTTTCAAAAACTCAGAGAGAGAGAGAGAGAGAGCTGATCATGTGTATGAGTGCCACAGTGTGTGTTCCTGGAGCTCAGAGGCCAACTTGGGGAACTCGGTTTTTGTTCACATCATGCAGGTGAGGAGGTTCAAGTACCAGCCATCCGTCTAGCATCACCTACCTTAATGCCAGTCGTCTTGTGAACCTTTTTACAAGGTCACACTTTCAAAAAGCTTCACTTCATAACAACGCATTATATGTGATCATGGTAAAAAAAAATAGCAAGAATGAAAAATTAATAAGAACAAAAACAAAACCAAAAGCAAGGGGAAAGAAGTTGTTTAGAGTCCTAGGTGTTTCAAATGGTTCACAGTGACTTGAACAGTCTTGCAATTGACAGGGCAAGACCCACTTCGTACATCTTCCCAACAGCTGGAAGAGTGTTCAGAAAGCATTAAATAATTCAGATGCAATTGTTACTTACACGAGAACCGGAAAGGCCTTGCTCCTAACCCACATTGCCTTACGCCTTCTCCGTGGAAAAGTCCATACTGCATCTCGCCCATGAACTTGTCCAGCTCCTTCCCCGAGGCATTAACAAGCAGAGCCCCCGTTTTGCAGAGGATGGTGGCTTTAATCCACAACGGTGTACCCACTGCTGTCACAACTCCAAGAGCACAGAGGAAGCTCAGCACACCAGCCATGCAAAAGATAATTTTCTTCTGCTGGCTTGGCATGATGAGAAATGGCTTCGGTGAAGACGCAGTTCAAAACCAAGACCTTTGTGAGCATCAAGAAGGGACTGCCCCTTTGGCTTCATTTATTATAGGAGCTGAAGGGACTAACTGGATAGGCAAGGACTTTTCTCACACTGGCTCCAACAGGCAGAATTTCAGTCTATGAAGCGACCTTCCTCATCCACTCCTCTTCTGCTGCTCTTCTTTAAAAAAAAAAGTTTGGATTAAGAATTTATAAAATAAAACTTGTTCAAACTTCCTTCACGATCCCCTCTCATGTCACTAAGAAAGGTCTAGGGTAACAGATGGAGTCCTCTGTGTAACTTGAGAGAAGCCTCCCCACCCCTCCGCACCCTGTCAGCCTGTTGTCTGATTGGGTGAGCTGAAACCTTCGCAAACATGCTTGGCTCCTACCCTAAGTTTGTAGCAATGTGAGACTCCATGTATTGATGAGACTTTATTTCTGGGTTTTGTTTGCTTTTAGTGGTGGGAGAATGGCAGCTTTGGCACAGGTAATAGTAATTAATTGATTCTGAAAATGTCTAATTTTAGTTAGATGAAACAGGACACTGCGTTGTTCCTGGTGTAGACATGAAGATCCCAGAGCTACACAAGTCTTGTCCTCCTCACCCCTCGTTCTGCCAGACTCACGTTTTCTATGGGGTCTACTTAGAATTCTTCTTGACACACAGAAACACAACACGGAGGAGCAACACTTGCAAATATGTACATTTATAAATGCTTTCATTTAAAGCATTTCAGCTGTAATCAATAGGACAGCAAGGGAACACTGTGGGTCCAAGGAGCAGCAGACTCTAAACATAAGAGCATTTGTCATAGTAAGAAGCACTGTGGTCAGACAAATCTACTGCTGAAGGGCAGTTCTCCCAGGGAAAGTAACCATTTGAGAGACAAGGGACAAAGTTCTGAACAATATTATGTAGCAAAGTGAATGTGGTTCAGGAGATAAGACCTGAGAACTCAAGCGTGGAATTCAGTAACTGCCTCTTAACTTTGGGTGCCTAGTGAGGGTCCTCATGAGAAAAACAAATATAACAGGCCCCCACCCTGTGTGTGTGTGTGTGTGTGTGTGTGTGTGTGTGTGTGTGTGTGTGTGCATGTGCAAGAGAGAAAGAGATTTTTTTTTTTGTATTGAGTATCTATGTATCTCATGCTATGCTGGGCTCTGGACTTCTAGCAAAAGCTTGCCTCTCATTCTTTGCTAAGCATTTTATGGTGTTATTTAACTCTTACAAATATTATAGCAAGTGTGGTGCTGTGCAATCCTGCTGCTTCTAAGCATATTCCATATCTATAGATAGAGAAATTGAGGCCAAGCGACCTCCAAACGTATTGAACTTACTAATAGAGTTCTGTGATTTATTTGCTATCTAAGCAAAGCGTTCCTGACCTTGAAAAGAGAGAAGCACTTCAGCTGGGCTGGGTTGGAAGTAACAGGGCATCGTAGTCCACTACTGTGTATTACAGCTTAGGTCTCTGGGGAATACAGATGTCTGAAAACAGAACTGCTTGGTTGACCCTGACCACATGCTTGTAATATTTTCTATTCTCTTGATCCACCTGGAAGATTATAGCTTTAAAGAAACTCATAACTGATGGATTTCACTGTGGGCCATAGGTGAGTCTTTACACTATGCATAGTTTGAAGGGAACTTTGGGGTTCCAGTCTTGAGGTAGAAGTGAACTGTTCTCAGCCCAGCTACGCTGTCTGAGAAGTTGCTAGCCTCTGACTGTCGAGGGCAGACAACTAAATGTAGACTGGTTAAAGTATTCCAACACTTACCCAGAGCAGAGGGGACAGCACCCAGCACAGCCACAGAAGAACTGGCATATCAAATCCACCCAGGCACTCACAATAAGGTTTTAAAATATAAGTAAAGCCTATTATTGTATGCAATTTGATACACAACAAAAAGTTCCTCTCAGATGATTGGGGCCTTCAGGGAATTCTCTGCTGGGTTCAGTGTGTCAGTCATCACAGCAAAGCAATGGGAACCCGGTGATCCTGGTTAGTCAGCACTTACCTGGGGATGTGTGTTCTACGCATTCCAGAAATATTAGATTGAGGGTATCTAGATATAATCCAACTTATTCAATCAATATATTTGGTGATTGGGGGGGGGAACAGAACATCTCTAAACCCTGAGAAAAGAAATTGCAGCTTAATCAATTGTACTAACACCTCCGAAAGAATGGAGCAAGAGAGAAGTTAGTTTAGGAAATCAGTTTGGTTTTCCAAAAATCTGCCTAATGTCTACCAACATTGAAGACTCTGACCAAGGATGGAGAAAGCCATTTGATTGTTTAGAACTTTTCGGTCTGCCTCAGTCTACAGTGAAGAGATCCCTGACTATAGAGACACAGGAAAATAAATACAGAATTAACAGTGAATTAATTCCTTATCCAAGAGTCATTTCCTTCCTACTACATGTTAAATTTTCCTCTCTTTAATAAAACAATGGCAGTAAAAATTTTTTTCTTCATTTAACAAATGTAGACACCTAAGTCACACCCTTTGTTCTCATCAAGGAGTGCTCAGTTTGTCTGCTCGTTGGAATCACTTGCAGACATTTCTAAAATACTGGTGTCTGCACCACGTCTAAGGCTCAGACATATTTGATTTTAGCATGACCTTAGCACAGCATCACTCGATGATTACAATGGGCAGCCAAGGTTGAATGCTACGGCCCTGCCCTCCTTCACTTACCACATAACTCCCATCTGATTATTAGTCAGGCTTCTCAGGGCTGGAATGCACACAGCCAGAAGAGTGTTGTGATCCTGGTTGCTAGGGAGGAATATTCTCGTGATAAATTAATAAACAGGCCCTGAGATCTATAGCTCCAGCCTTCCTGCATTCCTTCAGCACCCTGTGCCTGGCCTCTTCTAACTCCCCCCATGAGTAGGAGGAGATGGGTCTATACCTAGTTACTATCTGCATATCAGTAGTGATGGATCCTGGTCACGGGAGGCAGCTCCCCTAGGGACCCACGCCCACCTTACCTATTCCCTGTGCAGCTTCCTTTCAAACTTTAATGTCAACCACCCACAGACTGCATAGTAGTGTGTGATCCGCCCTCTGAGGGTGATATAATGGAAGCTGGCAGTCATTATGCTGACAGCCTTCTTTGAAACTTCGTCTTAAATGGCTTGAATGACAGTGATGACACCATTTTCCTTACAGTCTCTCTGAGACTTTGAGTCATTAATGTCAGCAAGTTTTCACCAAGAATCCTACTGAAACCTTCACTTCTTTTTATTTTAACATTTGGTGGCATTAAGAAAATGGAACCAGGCCTAGCCCTCTCCCCCGTGACCCCCTTCAGGTGCTGGATAATGATATAGTTTTGTTTTTTTTTTTTCAGAGTGACTGGAGAACTAGAGAGGAAGGAACACAATTGTAGGCCATTTGTGCTTCCAATGCAAGCACCCATGCCTTTCTCTTGCTAATTTAGCTGCATTGCTTTTTAAATTATTATGACCATTTAAAGAAAGAAAGGGAGGTTCAGAAGAAAGAAAGAAAGAAAGAAAGAAAGAAAGAAAGAAAGAAAGAAAGAAGGAAGGAAGGAAGGAAGGAAGGAAGGAAGGAAGGAAGGAAAGAAAGAAAGAAAAGAAAGGACAAAGAAAAGAAAACAAGGATTAAATTCTCACTATGTTTGCTCTCCATCCCTCAACCTCACCCACAGTATAAGACACCGGGTACCCTGGGTTGTAGCAGAAAGATTTTGGGTTCCTCACTAAATGGAGAATTTTCTCTGATATTCATTTTGTAGATTTATGAACATGGTGGCTTGGTCCACACTGGTGATGCTCACATAATTTCTAAGCAGAAAATCTATGTTCTCAGTTTAACAATTGGACGAAAGAGCAATGAAGAGCAAGCTGCTAGGCTGCAAGGGTAGCTGTGAAGGAACTCCTTCTCCCAGCCTCATGCTCCCTATTCCAGCTTTGGAAAGCACACTATAGACATTCAGTTCTTTCTGGGGCTATAATGTACACTTTTGTTTATTTGTCTTGTTTCCTTCCTGTCCTAACCAGTTATCTATAGAAGAATAAATATCATACTACCTAGGTACCCTGAATGATGCTGTTCCAAATGTTTATTTGTTGATTAATGCAAAGTACTGCATCTTATCTGATTTTTCATTGGTAGTATTTGCTTTCTATTTTCTTCCATATGGCTCACAATGGTCTAGGAACTCTCTAAGAGAAATTCAACAGGCGTCTGAGAAACTTGCTATCCTAATGCAAGAGGCCTTTGTAAATCTATCCTATTTTTCTTATCTTTAAAGCAAACTCTGGCAAGTTTGATTGACATTCCTTGACTAATTCAAGTTGCTGGTGATCTTCAAGTCACATTGTAATTCTCTAATGACTGTAAGGGAGGAAAAACACTTCATAGAAAGAATTGACTGATTTATTAGAGGGAAAATTACCATATGTGCTAGACCTTGATTGCAGCTAATATTTGTAGAGCTAATTGCTTGTACTAGACGATTATAAGGATTGAGAGAAGGGAAGAAAAAGAAAGCAAAGTTCTCCTGGAATACTGATTAATCCACAGTGGACTTAGGCTGGGTGGGAAAACTCAATAATATGAATTTTCAGGGCTGTAGGGGTAGGGCATTTAAAGAAAGAGGAACCAGACATAACACAGCTCCCATGGGAAGCACCAAGGAAAGGGGAAGGTGCTGCCCTGTGATCTGCCAAATAAGAAGCCATGGTACCACTGGGCTTGTCTTGGTTTCTTGTTGGTATGTCATATCAAGGCTATGTTGGTATTTAAACTATAACCCAAGACTGGTGATATGGCTCAGCATGAGTGCATCTGTTTGGAGCGTTCAAGGCCCTGGGTTATTTAGAATCCCCAACCCTACAAACCAAACAGTGACAACAAATGAAATTCCTTCACCCAGCAGGTCTGCGGAAATGTCTAAGTGAGTGATTGCATCAAGGTAGAAACAGTTACTTGATCTAAAGAACTGCTGTGGGTTGAGATGCTTCTGTCAATAATAATAAACCAGCTTTCTAGTACAAGGATATAGGTAGTAATCTTCTGTCTTAACGTTGCTTTTGCTGTGAAAAGAAACCATGACCAAGGTAATTCTCATAAGAGAACACATTAAATGGGGCTGGCTTACAGTTTCAAAGGTTCAGTCCATTATCATCATGGTAGAGAGCATAGCAACATAAAAGCAGACATGGTGCAGGAGAAGTAGCTGAGAGGTCTATATCCAGATTTGCTGGCCCAAAGGAAGAGAAAGTCATGGGCCTGACTTGGGCTTTTAAAACCTCAAAGCCCACCCCCAGTGACAACACACTTCCTACAACATGGCCACACCTCCTAATCCTTCTCAAGTAGTGCCACTCCCTCATGACTGAGCATTGAAATATATGAGCCTATGGGGGCCACTCTTATTCAAACCACTATGCTTCTTCTATGAGAAAACCTGGGATAGATGTGCCAAAACTCTCCCATAGTTTAATTCTGTCATTACTAACTATTAAATAATGATAATTTCCCAAATGATACCAAATTTACCAAATTAATGCCAAAATTGTAGTAGCAATATTAACAAAGATTTAATGCTTGTGGACTCTGCTATGGGCCAGTTCATCAACATGACCCTTCTTTCTTCTCTGATCTGCTATTGGTGTTCCCGTTGACAAACTTAACTAGAAACCAAAAGTCAGTCTTTTAGGGAATGTGGCAGAGCAGAGAAGGTGCAAAATGGTACTTTGAGTGCTGAGGTTTTCATTCAGAGGGAGAGGGACCTGGTGTGTAAAGGCTCAGTACTGTGCTAAATACAAGTGGCAAAAACAAGCATCATTGCTTTGCCCTGCTCTTACAGGACCACCATCATGAAATATAACGTCTGCTGAGTTTTTCATATATGGCCCTTAGCATGATGGGGTAGTGTGACAGGATATTTTTATTTATAACATTTGTATTTATTAGTACTTAACAAACACTGATAAAACACCTAAATCCGGTAACCTAAAACCTATAATCTATCTAAGGACACCTATCTACAAACTCCTAGCCATGGCTACTTTAACTTTCTTAAGAGGATATTAATATTCTTAACATAGGTCCGTGCAGGGTGACTTGCTTTTACGGCAGCCCCAGCAGGCAGTCCCTTTCAAAGCTTAGTGTCCCTTTGGGCCTCGCTTTTACCAGTCTGTGTGGCCAGTTTTGCCAGAGCTAGTTTCAACCACTAAATTGTGGCCAGTTTATGAGACTAGTCTATTTTAACTGCCAAACTTGAACTTGGCTTCCTCCATTAGCTGAGACTCACATCCACAGTCTCCTCAACCCTCATAGGCCTAACGGCCTAAAGCGTCTCCAAGCAGCTTCCAAGCGACTTCTGAACTCTGCTTGCTTTTCTGCCAGCCTTCATAGGCTGAATTATGTCAGAGAGTCTTCTTTTTCAGGCTAGCTTGCAGTGAAAGTTTTTCTCTCTTGGACTCCACTCTTCATTTTATGGCCATTGCAGCAGCCTAATGGCTTGCTCTGCACTTCTCCAATGTGTCTCCTCAGCTCATGAGGGCAAAAGGAAGAGAGCGCCCTGTGGAGCTCTCTGGTTTATATATCGCATCCTCTCAAGATCCTTGGTGGTCTTGAGGGTCCACAAGGTCTCTCGAGATTTCCAGCAGTCCTGCTGCTTCTCATAGCAGCGAAGATCATCTGCGCAGCTTGTGTGGTTTCTCAGCCACGCCCTTTCAACAGGGTTCTGTCTATTTCAACAATCCAAAGGGATGCCAAGCTTTCCTTATGTGTTGCTAGATGCTAAGTTGAACTGTACTAATTCACTAAAAGGCCTAACTTCTACCACAGGGTAGTTTTCATCTCTTCTTAGTCTTTGACTATGAGCAGCTGAGCTGAAATTCAGAATAATAAAAAACTAAGCTTTATAAAATTTTGCCTTACTTCAGATGATTACATAAGGTTTTGTTTTTATCAATGGAGTGTATTCTAGTAACCAATGTTCTTGGATTGAATTGTCTTTCATTATAGCAATAAATCCCAGTTGGTCATTAGGTACAGTAGTTTGAACATGCTGCTGATTTTGTTTTGCTAATATTTTGTTCATAATTCTTATATCAGCTGGGGATAGTCACACACACCCTTAACTCTAGCACTTAGTGGGGCAGAGGCAGGTAGCTCTCTGTGAGTCTGAGGCCAGTCTGGTCTACATAGTGAGTTCCAGCACAGCCAGAGGTACACAGTCATACTTTATCTTGAAAATAACAAAACAAAATATTCTTATATGACTATTTATAAGACATATTAGTCAGTCTACAGTCTGCCTGCTTGCCTGCCTTCTGCCCTCTCCCCTTCTTTCCTCCTTCCCTCCATTCTTTTTTTTTTTAATAAATAAATTTATTTATTTGTTGCTTCAGGTTACATCTCCATCATATTGTCCTCTTTCCCCCCTTTCCAGCCCTGCCCTCCCACCCTCTACCCCCTAACCCTTCCATCCCACTCCTCTGGAGTGGAGTGTCCCTACATAACAGTCCCTCGCCCCAGTTCAGAAGTCATATGAGGGCCAAGAACCTCCTCATACACTGGTGGCCTACAAGGCAGTACCATCAGTGAAAAGTAAGGCTGGCAGTTGAATCCAGGACCTTGCTCATACTAAGTAAATACCTTTCTACTGAGGTTTGTTCTCACCCTCAATTCTTTGAAACAGGATCTCAATATTGACTCAGGCTGCACAACCATTGATCCTTCTGCATCTGTCTCCTAACTTCTGGGATTATAGACATGTTACACCATGCCTTGGAAGTTCTCTGTCCTTGTGGTATGTTTTTCTGGGTTTGGTATGGAGCAATGGCTTCATGGAATCAGGAAGTAGCCTTCCTCTTTGGTTATCTTGGAAAAATTTGAGAAGGATTAGCCTTGTTTCACCTTTAAATATTTGGTCAAATTTGCTGTAATGCTTTTCTTTTCCAGATTGTTATTTTTTATTACTTATTCAATAGCATTCCTATTTATAGATTTGTTGAAGTTATCAACATCTTTGAAATTTAGTCTTGATAGGTTTTGTGTTTCTAAGGACCTCTCCATTTCATCTAAGTAATCCAGTTTGTTGGCCTCCAATTGTTCATTTTCCTTTGTAATATTTTTTAATTCTGTAGAATTGGCACTAATCTACCCTTTATAATATATGCTTGTAGCTACTAAGGAGGCTAAGGCATGAGGATCTCCTGATTCCAAAAGCTCCAGACCAGCTTGAACAACATAGTGAGACTTCCTGTTTTCAAAACAAAGTATCTCCATCCATTTCTATTTTAGTCATTTCAATATTCTTTGTGTTCTTAATTTAGGTAGCTAGCATTTTATCAATTTCATTAATCTTCTCAGAACCCCAAAGTAACATCCTGTTTAAGTAGCCCTTGAATATAATTCTCAACATTAGAAGTTGGAATGGTCATATGTTTAAAATGGGAAGAGAGTGAATTGTGAGGGTTCGCTAGAGGAACAGAACCGACAGTGTCAATGCCTATTAACAGGGAGTTTATTAAATTGCCTTACCTGCCATGGCTTGGGTAGCTCTCAGTAATGGCTATCTTCACAATGGAGAGGCAGAGAACAGGTAGCTTCTCAATCCACAAGGCTGGAGGCTGCAGTTCTTCCACCCTGGTGCTGAATGGCCCAAATGACACCTAGAGAGACACTGGTCTTCAGTCCACGTTGGAAGGTCCAAGAAGCTATGCTCTGATGGAAGTGGCATTTTTAGTGACAACAGTAGAAACAGGGCAGAGGAACAGCAGAACTGAAAAACAGTCAGGCAAGAAGCAAAAGCTTTGCTCTCACACCTTAAATGCTACCACTCACATTAAGGTGGTTTGCCCCATTTCAATTACCCTAATCAAGAAAGCCCCTCACATAAGTGCCCAGTGGCTATGTCTTAGTTGACTCCAGTGCCCATCAGACTGGCAGCCAATATTAGTAATCAGCATGGGGGCTCACCATGGGACTGTAAAGATGGAAGATTTTGAAATAGTGCCGGGCATATAATGAATGTTTAATGATGTTTGCTCTTCTTTCTATAATACTTCCTATTCATGCTATAATTACTTTCTGAACTATGGAAAGGACTCTCTGGAAAGTTATAATATTAAGGGTGTTTTAAGAAAACACTGGCCCAACAATTAGCACTTACTACATATTAAATCATTTATATTTTACTTCAAGTTAAAAGTATCGAACATAAGACTTAAACTTTTAACAGTTTTTTCCCAAAGTCTCATTCTGTCATGATGTTCTGTGTCTTTCAACATAATTTTTTCTGCAATCAATATTAAGAAATACTTAGAATTTGTAAGGGACTATTTTATTGCATTTTGTTAATGGTAGTAGCTCCCAACCAATGAATTCTTGGTAGGAATATTCACAAATTATTGTGAGCATTATAATTTATTGTAGTTCCATAAAAAAGTGGACCCCTTTCCTCTGAAATTTGTAATGGCTTTCATTGTGTGTATGGGGTGTCTATGTGTGTATATGAATACACACAAGTACTTGGTAGGGAGGGTCCCATCCAACCACAGCTTCACATGCAACCAAAGTTTTCTTCATGTGTCTGTGACATTTTCCTTATTTTTAATTTGTAGAAGTAATATTATCCAGGCCACAAGAGAGTACATTTTTTCTGTAACTAATTCCCCAACTAAAAGTTGATGTACATACAAACACAAGCCTGTTGGCATTTCCAGGGCACTGAATACCAAAGAGATTATATCTTATTTTTAACTCTGGGGTATGAATGTACCTATATTCTTGGAGAATTGGCAATAAAAAAGATTTATCAATTTAATTACTTGTACCTTACACTTGGGCATTGTGTAGCAATGTTTTATTTTGGTCCCATGATATGTTACCCAACAACATGAAGCACATTAGGTAAACTGTGAACATTGTTTCTAAAATGCACGAGAACTCTACGCAGTGTCTTTACAGAGGAAGAGCGTTCAGGATCTGAAAAATTAACCGAGTTCGGTATGAGTGTAGCAAAAGTGTCTGGAGAAATATGTCAGAGCTTCAGCAGTGACTGTGTGTTGGACCAGAGTGCTGGGTTTGGGGCAGAGGATATAATATTAGCTTTCTATTTCATCTGCGGTAGGTGTTTATTATCACTATTGAGTTTGTTGCTGCTGCTGTTGTGTTTGGAGACAGTCTCCAGTGCCCTGGTCTTGAACCGAGAGTGACCTTGACCTACTGGTCCCCTCTCATCACCTCCTGAGTGCGGGAGTTACAGGCAAGCACCACCACACTTGGGATGCAGTACTACTGATTGAACCTAGGGCTTTGTGTATACTAAACAAACATTCTGTCCACCAACCAAGCCACATCCTCAGCTTGTTTTGTTGTTGTTTGCTCACTTGCTTTATTGTTTGTCTGGCTTGAAACAGTCTCTCACTCATAGCCTAAGCCAGTCTAGAACTAGAGATCATCCAATCTTAATTGCCCCAGAACTGGGATTACAGGTGTGAGCTGCCACACGTGTCTCCAGTTGCAGAAAAGAGCCAGGAGGCTTTACTAGTCACTTGGTCTCCCAGCGCAGAGACCAGAAAAGCAGATTTGCATTTACCGTTTCCTTCTCATTCACTTCTGATGGCCTTGTTAGTCTCTTTCCTAAGTATCATCTCTTCATGTCTCTGCTCCTCTAGTCCCCTTCCAGTACCACCTCCAGGCTCTTGTGTTTCTCCTGTCACTCCACTGCCCATCTTCTACCCTGTGTCCTTATCCATGCTATATCCTCTTCCTGAATCTTACTCTGACAGTTCCTGCAGTTTCTTCTCTGTGAAGTCTTCCTGCTATACCCAGAAGAATTGGTTTATAAGTGGCTGATTAGATTAGAACATTATTTTTTGTATTTCCTCCCAACACCACTGTTTCTTTGAAAGTAAGGAACTTTTATGTTCTTCCCTCTTCACTTTTAAAATTCAGACATCCTCAGTATTTTCCACATATAATAGAAAAAAAACAACAAAATCTAGGCTGAAAGAGAGAGAAAGGGAGAGAGAGAGGGAAGGAGGGAGGAAGAAAAGACTGTAGATTGTTAAGAAATAGACTGAATGTCTAGTTGTATTCCTGACACCACAGCTGGGTCTATTATTATCTCAACGCGTGCGCATGTGTACATGTTCCTGTGTGTGCACGTGTAAGGGCGTATGTGTACGTGTGAGCATGTGCATGTGAAAGTCTGAGCTTGACAGCGAATGTCACTCTCAATTGCACTATTCTTTAATTTTTGACACAGTTTGTCCCACTAAAGTTGGAGTTTTTGAATTAAAAAACACCCATTGCTGGGTAGGCATCTGGTCATTACTTGCAGAGACCTAGGAAGACTGCTAAAGCCCAGATCTACCCAAGTGCTTCTGACAGATGTGAGATCTACTGTTTTCTTTAGTTTGTTTACTGTGCTACCTTGGTCAGGCTGTTTAACTTCTCTGCACCTCAAGTTTCTCAGCTTTAGCATACGCTTCATAACACAGCAACTTTGCAGAGTACTGATGGTGACTTGATTAAATAATGAGTGTAAAGTACTTAGACCAGTGCTGATGATATGAAACACATGTATGTTTGATTAATATTAGCATGGTGATTTCCCCTTCGTGTTTCTGAAGGAATTTCTCTACATAGGAGCAGGAGAAGATGTGATGCTCAGTGCAGGTACCTGTACTCAGTACTGATTATAAAAGTTCAGTTTGATGGCATTATATAGGTACAGAAAAATCCATTTGTCTGTAATGAATAAAGCTTTAAAATTTCTAGAAACAAAGACAACTTGAAAAGTTCACATAACCACTCCAGTGCCTACAAAACCCCACCACTAGAAATTTTTTATTGTTGCATACTTTGTGCCCTTTTTGAAATGTATATATCTTAACAAGTAAGAAGGTATGAGTCATGTAATCTTTAGAGTAAATGAATTAATTAAACCTTTTCCAGAGAACAGTTTGATTGGAGGAAGAGAATTGATGGTAAAAGCCTAAGGGGTGAAAGAATGTAACCTGTGAGGGTCTGTCAGGCTTGAGGACTGTAGCAATTCATGCAAGGTCAACAAAGTGTCCATCTTTCTTACTGCACTGACTTCAACTAGGAAGTGAGTCTGCTCAAGAGACGCATCGATCTGTATCAATGGGGATTGCTCTGCTTGCTGAAAGCTCATGCACAAGACTGCTGGCCTGGAATCTTTATACCTGCCCACCTACTCTTTGACCCATCTTGTTTTCTAAGTCAGCTAGACTCTTGTCTACATGACAGAAATGTCCATTCAAACCAGCTTAGGCATGGAAAGAATTGGGGTAGGGATAGGGGCCACAGCACTGACAATCAACAGTAGTGCTAGCTTCAGGACTCAAAGGAAGTCATTCACATTCAATATCATGCCAGTTCTTGCTCAGTCCTTTACTATGCTGGCCCCCATCTCATGTTTTGTGAGTAAATAGGAGTAGTAGTTTCAGTCTGCATGTCCCCTCAGATTACAGGCAAAGATGAGAGCCTGCCTTTGTTTCAAAAGTCTGAATATATGTCTCCCTTTCATTGGCATTGAGGCTGTCCTGAATCCTTTTCTTGAGATTTTGCTGTGACCTACAAGAATGTAGAGTCTGACGAGCTGTCCCTCAGTCTTGTTCCACTAGATGCATGAGGCTAGAGGGAGCTCGACTGGAGTAATTTGAGCAGAATATGGTTGAAGGTGAGCTCTCCATACAAGAATTACAGCTGGCTTTGGAAATAGAGGGATGAATGCTGGACATAAGTCCACTGCCTCTTCTAACACTATCTCTTCTTCTGGGAACCTATTCCTGACCTACCTGCATATTAGGCAGTCCCAGCTGCCCATTAGAGTGACCTCAGAAAGCCTGGGTTTATCTTATAGTCCTCTGGGGACTGATGAATACATACTTCCTGCTGCCAGAACTTCCTAATTGGGGTTGAGGCTGAATGGTTTGGCAAGATGACCAGACTGAATAAAGGCCCTATATTGAACCCTCTCTTCTTAGTACAACTTCCAATCGGGGTCCAAGGTTCCTTTCAGGGCAGTTCTCCCTACAGATTTTCTTCACTGGGAAAATAACATCCCAATCCCAGTCCAGTCTGGCCTCAAAGTAGAATCAATCATAAAGCTTCTGAAAAATACTTACTTTCCCTAAGATTGGGAGCAAAACAAGGATAGCTGCCTTTTACTGCATCTCTCGAATGCAATACTTCAGTCTTAAGCAGAAAAGTTCAGATGAGAAAAAGAAACAAAATACATTCATATTGGGAAGGAAACGGAAAAATTATATATTTATAGCTGAAATGATTTTACATATAGAAAATCCTCCCTATCTCTTTGGTAGGAAAAGCCCCTTGCTCCAACTGTAGACAGAATGCTGTCCAAAAAGGACAAAACCTGGAAGCAGGTAAGTCGACAGCCTAGCTCTGCCAAGACAGGGTAGGTACGTCCTTCATAACCCCTGCTCTACAATCAATGTCTGTCAGAGAAACAGGGCCAAATGACTGAAGAGTGATGCTGTAATGTATGGAGAGAAAATGGGAACTGTCCAGGCAGCCACTGGTATGTCATTTCTTAGTTTGGGAAGCTGCAGGCCCTGTACTTCCTATAAAATCAGATATATTTATCCCTCTCAGGTCTCTGAGGTGGTTGAAGAACAGATAGCTAGAGTCTCATAATTTAATTTTGAGTTGTTTAGGAGTCAAGAGAGTGTTATAGATCTAAGAAGATACTTTTAAAATTTTGTTGCAAGTTAGTATGAATGTTGAGTCAGATATAGACCTTTAAACTCATGGAGATGTTTAGAGAGTAGAATGTTAAAGTCAGGTACCAAATACATATGGACTGGACATTGGGAATGTACGTTAAGCCATATAACCCTCATAACTGTGGACTAATTACCTCTTTTGTACTGTATTATATTTGTTATTTTAAGAGAAAGAGCCATTTGTTGGACTGAAAGGGGAAACTGTAGGGGGAAATAAGATATACCTTAAACTTAAAAGAAAAAAAAAGGAAGAGGATGGGGGGTTGAGGGTGGGAGGGTGGGAAGGGTGGGACTGGAGGGGGAATAGGGAGGGGACTGCGATTGAGATGTAACTTGAAGAAATAAAAAATAAAGGAAAAAAAAAGAAAATCCTAAAACTGCACACCCAAAAACAATCTGTTGGAAATCACAAGTTTAGCAAAGTCTCAAGAATTAACAATCAAAATTAGATACAAAATACAAAATATGCTACCAGTGTGCAACCTGAAAAGGAACTTAAGGATTAAGAAAATTTTCTTTCAACAGCATCTAAAATTAGGTGGACTCAGTCTATGGCTTCATGATTATTACTTCTACATACTGTGCACTTTGGAATATCACATCACAGACATTAAAAATATGTACACTAAAGCCAATTAAACATTGATGAAAGAAATTAAAGATGATGCTAATGAACAGAATGGACCCTATGTTTATAAACAAGAGGACAGAGGTGCTAAGCACTTCCTATTACCCAGGGTAGTCTAGAGAGTCAATGCAATACCTTTCAAAATTCCACTGGTATGTTATGTCAGAAATAGAAACTTTTATTGTGTAAAAAAAATTATATGAGATTCTAATGAACCCCAAATAGTCCAAATAAGTTTTGGGGAAAAAAAAAGAACAAATTTGAAGAATTCACATTTCCTTATTTAAAAAAATAGTATTATGAAGCAACAGTTACCAAAACAGTGTGATGTTTGTATAAATGTGGATATATAGGGGCTTCATCAGTAAAGTGCTTGCAATTCAAGAATGAAGAATTAAATTCAATCTGCAGAACCCACATTAAAAAGCAACACATGGTATTTTGATAGGAATTGCATTGAATCTGTATATTGCTTTTGGTAGGATGGCCATTTTTATTATGTTGATCCTACCTCTCCATGAGCATGGGAGATCTTTCCATCTTCTGATGTCCTCTTCAAGTTCTTTCTTCAAGGACTTGAAGTTCTTATTATACAGGTCTTTCACTGGCTTGGTTAGAGTTACCTCCAGGTATTTTATATTGTTTGTGGAGTTACCTCCAGGTATTTTATATTGTTTGTGGCAATTGTTAAGGGTGTTGTTTCCCTAATTTCTTTCTCAGCCCATTTATCTTTTATATAAAGAAGGGCTTCTGATTTTTTTAAAATTAATTTTGTGTCCAGCCACCTTGCTGAAGGTATTTATCAGTTGTAGGAGTTCTCTGGTGGAATTTTTGGGGATGCTTACGTATACTATCATATCGTCTGCAAATAGGGATAATTTGACTTCTTCGTTTCCAATTTGTATCCCCTTGATCTCCTTTAGCTGTCTAATTGTTCTAGAAAGAACTTCAAGAGTTTTGTTGAAGAGATACGGCGAAAATGGGCATCCTTGCCTTGTCCCTGAGTTTAGAGGAATTGCTTTAAGATTCTCTCCATTTAATTTGATGTTGGCTACTGCCTTGCTGTATATCGCCGTTATTATTTCTAGGTATGGTCCTTGTATGCCCGTTCTCTCCAGGACTTTTAGCATGAAGGGGTGCTGGATTTTGTCAAATGCTTTTTCAGCATCTAGTGAGGTGATCATGTGATTTTTTTTCTTTCAGCTTGTTTATATATTGAATTACGTTGATGGATTTTCTAATGTTGAACCATCCCTGCATTCCTGGGATGAAGCCTACTTGATCATGGTGTATGATACTTTTGATGTGTTCTTGGATTTAATTTGCCAGTATTTTATTAAGTATTTTTGCATCTGTGTTCATGAGGGAAATTGGTCTGAAGTTCTCTTTCTTTGTTGGGTCTATGTGTGGTTTAGGAATCAGGGTGATTGTGGCCTCATAGAATGAGTTTGGCAGTATTCCTTCTGTTTGTATTTTGTGGAAGAGTTTGAAGAGTATTGGTATTAGCTCTTCTTTGAAGATCTGGTAGAATTCTGTGCTGAAACCTTCTGGACCTGGGTTTTTTTGGTTGGGAGACTTTTAATGACTGTTTCTATTTCCTTAGGGGTTATAGGACTTTTTAATCTGTTAATCCAATCTTGATTATAGACCTGGGAAAAGCAATTCTCAACTTCATATGGAATAACAAAAAAAACAGAATAGCTAAATCAATCCTGTACAATAAAAAAACATCTGGAGGTATCACCATCCCAGATTTCAAGCTGTATTACAGAGCAATAGTAGTAAAAACAGCATGGTACTGATATAGAAAGAGACCAGTGGATCAATGGAATTGAATTGAAGACCCAGAAATGAAACTATACACCTATGGTCACTTAATTTTTGACAAAGAAGCCAAAACCGTACAATGGAAATAGGACAGCATCTTCGACAAATGGTACTGGTCCAACAGGATGTCCACATGTAAAAGAATGAGATTAGACCCATACTTATCACCTTGCACAAAACTTAAGTCCAAGTGGATCAAAGACCTTAATAGAAAGCCCAACACACTAAATCTAACAGAAGTGAAAATAGGAAAAAGCCTTGAACTCATTGGCATAGGTGACAACTTCCTGAACAGAACACCAATAACTCAGGCTCTAAGAGCACCAATCAATAAATGGGACCTCATAAAACTGAGAAGCTTCTGTATGGAAAAGGACATTATCATTCAAACAAAACTGCAACCTACAGATTGGGAAAAGATCTTTACCAACCCGACATCTGACAGAGGGCTAACTAACATCCATAATTTATAAAGAACTCAAGAAGTTAAACACCAAGAAAACAAATAATCCAATCAAAAAATGGGAAACATCGATACCTTCTACTTTATAGCTAAAATCCTACTATAAGTGAATAGATGCCATATGTGTCCATCTGAGTCTGGGTTAGTTCACTCAGGATGAGCTTTTCTACTTCCATCCATTTGGCTGCAAATTGCATAATTTCATTGTTCCTGATAGCTGAATAATATTCCATTGTATAGATGTACCACAGTTTTTTGACCCATTCTTTGGTTGAGGGACATCTGGGTTATTTCCAGTTTCTAGCTATTACAAATAAGGCTGCTATAAACATAGATGAGGAAACTTCCTTATGATTCCGTGAAGAGGCATTTGGGTGTATACCCAGAAGTGGTATGGCAGAGCTATACCAAGTTTTTTAAGATATCGCCAGACTGACCTCCATAGTGGTTGCACAAGCCTGCATTCCCACCAGCAATGGAGTAGGGTACCCCTTTCTCCACACCCTCGCCAGCATGTGCTGTCATTTGAGTTTTTGATCCTCGCCATTCTGACAGGTGTGAGATGGAATCTCAGAGTTGTCTTGAGTTGCATTTCTCTGATGATTAAGGATGTTGAGCATTTCTTCAAGTGTCTTTCAGCCATTAGGGATTCCTCCTTTGTGAATTCTCTATTTAGCTCTGTCCCCCATTTTTTGATTGGATTATTTGGTTTCTTGGCATTTAATTTGTTGAGTTCTTTGTAGATTTTGGATATTAGCCCTCTGTCAGATGTGGGGCTGGTGAAGATTTTCTCCCAGTCTGTAGGCTGCTGTTTTGTTTGAATGACAGTGTCCTTTGCCTTACAGACGCTTTTCAGTTTCATGAGGTCCCACTTATTGATTGTTGATCTCAAGTCCTGAGCTGTTGACGATACTACAATTAACACACCAAAGGGAACTTGGACACAGACTTCTTATTTTTAATTTTTATTCTTTATTTATTTTTTATATATTAGTTATATTTTTTTCTATTTTTTAGTCTTTTTTATCTGTTGTATGCTTATTGGTTTGTTTGTTTAGTAGTTCTCTCTCCCGGGCAACAAGACTCTTTTCACTGATGGTACTGCTTAATAGATCCCCAATGAATGAAGAGGCTCTTGGCCCTCATACGACCTCTCAACTGAGATGAGGGACTGTTATATAAGGACACCCCACCCCAGAGAAATGGAATGGAAGGGTTAGGACGTAAAGAAAAAAATGAAATGTGATATTTCGGCCTTTTACTACTAATTGTCATAAACTATTTAGGGTAATTAAGAAATGCAAACTAATGGTTATGCAAGCCGGTCATTCAGTTAGGTACTATGACAGCCTGTTATAGTTACTTTCTAAGCTAATCAGAAATAAACCGGCAAGAGACAAGCAACATCTGCTTACCCTAATATAAGAGATAGATAAGGCGTCTTCAAAAACCTCAAGAGATCTGCAGAATACGGCATTTAAAGATGTTTTCATAACTTTAGATTTTTTTATATCAAGACATATCAACTCCTGACAGCACCCCCTATTCTCCTCCAAGTAGAAGATGAGCATTGAAGAATCTCCAGTGGGAGATGATTGAATTAGTCGCAAACCTATCTCTTGGTAGGAAAAGCCCCTTGCCCCAACTGTAGACAGAATGCTGTCCAAAAAGGACAAAACCTGGAAGCAGGTAAGTCGACAGCCTAGCTCTGCCAAGACAGGGTAGTAAGTCCTTCATAACCCCTGCTCTACAATCAGTGTCTGTCAGAGAAACAGGGCCAAATGACTGAAGAGCGATGCTGTAATGTATGGAGAGAAAATGGGAACTGTCCAGGCAGCCACAGCTATGTCATTTCTTAGTTTGGGAAGCTGCAGGCCCTGTACTTCCTATAAAATCAGATATATTTATCCCTCTCAGGTCTCTGAGGTCATTGAAGAACAGATAGCTAGAGTCTCATAATTAAATTTTGAGTTGTTTAGCAGTCAAGAGAGTGTTATAGATCTAAGAAGATACTTTTAAAATTGTGTTGCAAGTTAGTATGATTGTTGAGTCAGATATAGAACTTTAAACTCATGGAGATGTTTAGATAGTAGAATGTTAAAGTCAGGTACCAAATACATATGGACTGGACATTGGGAATGTATGTTAAGCCATATAACCCTCATAACTGTGGCCTAATTACCTCTGTTGTACTGTATTGTATTTGTTATTATAAGAGAAAGAGCCATTTGTTGGACTGAAAGGGGAAACTGTAGGGGGAAATAAGATATACCTTAAACTTAAAAGAAAAAAAAAGGGAAGAGGATGGGGGGTTGAGGGTGGGAGGGTGGGACTGGAGGGGGAATAGGGAGGGGACTGCGATTGAGATGTAACTTGAAGAAATAAAAAATGAAGGAAAAAAAAGAAAAAAAATGGGAAACAGACCTAATCTGAGAATTCACAAAGGAGGAATCTCTAATGGCAGTGAGACATTTGAAGAAATGTTCAACATCCTTAATCATCAGAGAAATGCAACTCAAGACAACTCTGAGATTCTATCTCACACCTGTCAGAATGTCTCTGATCAAAAACTCAAATGACAGTACATGCTGGTGAGGTTGTGGAGAAAGGGGAACACTCCTCCATTGCTGGTGGGAGCGCAAACTTGTACAACCACTATGGAAATCAGTCTGGTGATATCTTAGAAAACTTGGAATAGCCCTACCTTAATACCCAGCCATACCACTTCCGGGTCTCCACATAAACAATTCCTCACCAAACCACAAGGACATATCCTCACCTATGTTCATAGAAGCCTTATTTGTAATAGCTAGAAACTGGAGAAAACCCAGATGTCCCTCAACTGATGAATGGATAAAAAAAAATTGTGGTAGATTTACACAATGGAATACTATTCAGCTATCAGAAACAAGGAAATCGTGCAATTTGCAGCCAAATGGATGGAACTAGAAAATCTCATCCTGAGTGAACTAACACAGACTCAGAAAGATGCACATGGCATCTACTCACTTATAATTGGATTTTAGCCATATAGTACAGGATAATTATCCTACAACCATCACACCAAAAGGATCAGGAACATAGTCTTTGTTACCTATTAATGGGACAATTTACCCTAGGGGTGCTACCATGTAAGCCCCCAGTGCAAGAGGAAGATCTTAGCTCTCATATGACTGTTGAACTGAGAGGGGCTTATATGTAGGACACTTCACATTGGAGGAGTGGGGTTGGTGGGAGAGGGAGGAGAGAGTGGGAGGGTGGAACCAGGAGGGGTGGAAAGAGGGTACTATGATGGAGATGTAACTTGAAGTAAAAAATAAACATTAAAAAAAAAACTATTTAAGCTGGATGGAACTAGAAAATCTAATCTTGAGTGAGCTAACCCAGACCTAGAAAGATACACATGGCATGTATTCCCTTATAACTGGATTTTAGCCATGTAGTATAGGATAACTAACTATCCTACAACCAACAGACCGAAAGGAACAAGAACATGAACTTTGTTACCTGTTAGTGGGATACTTTGCCCTAGTGGTACTGTCATGTTAGCCCCCAGTGTAAGAGGAAGCTCTTAGCCTTCATGTGATTGATGAACTGAGAGGCCTGAGATGTGGGGTACCCCACACCAGAGGAGTAGGATAGGCAGAAGAGGGGGTAGAGGTTGGGAGGGTGGGACTGAGATGGGTGGAGGGAGGGGGCTACAATGGAGATGTAACCTGAAGTAATAAATAAACCTAATTTTTTTAAAAAGAAAAAAAAAGAGCTGTGCATAGAATAATCTCAGTGCTTGGGAGACAGAGACAGAAAGACCTCAGAGGGTTGTGGTCATCCAATCTTAGCCAAATTGGCAAACTCCAGGTTCGGTGAGAGGCCCTATCTCAAAAAAAAAAAATGGTAAAATGATATACAATGTCAACCTCTATCTGTCACATTCACACATACAGTCACACATGAACACAAACATATACATATAGTCATATACTCACAAAACTCCCCCCCCAAACACACCACTATAATAGAATAGAAATCCCAGAAATAAATCCTTGACTATCTATACAAATGATCTTCAATAAGAGTGCACATCTCTATTTTCAGCAGCACTATGCACAACATCCAAGAGATGAAAACCACCCAGTGTCTAATGAATTAGTTAACTCAGTTAAGTAATGAATAAGCAAGATATGATATCTACTGTACACTGAAACTGCAATTTAATTATCAATTGTAGTTATTAGTAAGTGTAAACTATAAGATTAGGCTGGCGGAGCAGCTGGTGGCTTGGCGGAGCAGCGGGCAGCCTGGCCCTCCTTAACTGGTTGACTGATTCATTCTGGGGAAAGAGACTGGGAGTCCGGGAGTCAGAGGGCCCTGGAGTGCTTGGACTGAGGGCCTATAAGGTACCGCGGTCCTTTCCCCAATAATTAAATACCCCAAGACCTTTTAATGTTTCAATGCTTAACCCTTAGCTGGGCAGAGTCTCAATTAGCTACTCTAAGTTAACCCGGATCACCTAATCCCAAACCACCATGTGCCTGTGATTACCTTCCAGGGTTCTGTGTCTCCTTGGTGGAATGAACTAATCCTCTGAGTAAAGCACAGGGCTCCTGTTCGAATCTCAGGAAGTCCCGCCTTCCTATACTCTTTTTGCCCAGCTAATTGGCCATCAGCAACTTCTTTTAACCAATCAAGACAATGCCTCAGAAGGGGCGGTAACCAGATCTCAGCATTGAAATCAGCCTATCAGAAGCAATGTTATTAGCCCCACCAGTACACATGATGGCACACCATTAAGCTGGAGAGAGGAAAGAAATCATGTCACATGCTACAACAGAAGTGAAGCTGGACAGCATTGTGCTAAATTAAATGATCCAGTCACAAAAAGACAAATATGATTTCACTCATGTGACTACCAAACTAGTCAAATCCACAAAAATGTGTGACACAAATGATGACTAGACCCTAAGTAGTGAGTATCCTAAAGATGGAGTTCATGTTTAATATGAACAGAATTTCAGATTTGCAAGACAAAACTGCTGTGTATATTGTTTCCAACAATATGAAAAAGTTTTCATATTGGTGACTTTTCTACTGCTGTGACAAGACACTCCAACCAAGGAACTTATGTAAGAAAGGGTTTAATTGAGCTTACAGTCTCATAGCATTAAAGTCCATGACAGAACAAAGGCATGCCAGCAGGCACACCTGAGCGCTCTCATCTTGATTCAGGAGCAGGATGCAGAGAGAGAGAGAACACACTGAGAGGACTTGGGGTTTTGAAACCTCTAACTCCACCCTCAGTGACATACCTCTTCCAACAAGGCCACACCTCCTAATCCTTCCCAAGTTGTTCCACCAACTAGAGACCAAATATTCAAACATATGAGTCTGTGGGGGGTATTCTCATTCGAAGTACCATGAGGATACTGAGGTATGTACTTAAAAGTGACAAAGATAATAAATTTCCTGTTGTTATACATTGTGAACCAATACCAGATAAATTAAATTAAGTGAAGTGGGGCTAGGGCTTCATTGTTATTTATTTATTTGTTTGTTTATTATTTTTACATGCTTATCTTTGCAATATTTAGAAATGAAACAAGGGCCTCATGTATATCAGGCAAGTACTCTACCAAAATAGCCACCCACATTTTCTTTTACTTTTTAAAAATTTTACATTTTAATTTTAGACAGAGTCTTATTAAGTTGCCCAAGATGGTTTAAACTCAGTCTGAAGCTCAGAAATACCTTGAGGTTTCCATCTTCCTGCCTCAACCTCCCCCAGTAACTTGTACTACAGGCCTGTGCCACCAGGTCTATCTGGGCCTCAATATAATGACAAATTCCTGAGCCTGGGAAATGGCACCTCATGCCTGAAATCCCAGTGCTGGGGAGACTGAGGTGGGAGTTGCTATGGCTTTGAGCTCAAGGTTAGCCTGGACTACATAATGAGTCAAAGGCCAGCCTGACATACATAGTAAGACCCTCTCTCAAAAAGTAAAAATCAAATCAAAACAAAAAACCTCCCCGAGTTACTCTAGTCTTGCAAGTGACTGCTATCATGCCTGGTCTTCCTTCTATCTAACTCTTCCTCTGTTTCATTTACAAACAGCAGGTCATTACCATGTTGCACAGGATAGTATTGCATTGATTTGTTGAAAAATAGGTTATAAGTCTGACTCTATGTGAGCCACCAAATGCTCCCAAATAACAAGCAGTGTTAATTTTGATGCTCATGTATATATTTTCGTATTATATGAGCAGCCAAAACCTGCAGTGTTTGGTGTTGCCCAGCATGAGGTCTCAGAAGCTTCAGGCCTCTTCCAAAGGCAGAAGGAAGACAGCAGGTAGAAGGGAAAGTCGAGGCCCTAGTAGCCTGGGTCTGACCCAAGGAACAAATAACCACCATTGGGGGCGGAGGGGCAGGAAGAGGGGTAATGGCCACCTGAGATGGGATGACAGAGTTCTACTAGAAGCCAGGGATAGCAAGCTGAAAGAAGGAAGCTGAGGGAACAATATGTTTCATGTCTTCTAGATCAGCTTAATTTTCCTTAAAGCACAGAGGGTATGAATAAGAAAAGAACCTCTTTTCTTATTGAGAAGGGGTTGGGAGCAGGTAGGGACGCTGCTGTGCAGAGCATTTTATTCCATATTCATAATCTTACTTCTTAATGCGCAGTTGGATTGAATTCAGGATTTAGCATGATTTAATTAATCAGACTATTGTTTTTCTTTCTTACTGGTTTTAGTGAAAGCATTGCAAGTACAAGTGAGTAGGATTAAATTCTAATTGAAGCAGATCTATCTGCCCCAAAGCCAAGGGTTCTATCTAAACACACTGAGAAAGCTTTTGTTTAAGTTTCATATTCAAAGAGTGTGGTGCGCAGATGGAGACTTTACCTCTTCCTTAGCTTCCAGTTTTAGAAGTGTGAGGAGTAGAGAGGTTGGGGGTAAGTTCAAAACATTCTTTTTTTAAAATTACAGCTGGATTTCTTCATAAAGCATATTAGCTAGGTGGTGTTGGAACTGGAATGTATAATCTGTGCTTCTGTAACACCTTCCTCCAGAAAGAATGCTTGGATTTTATTTCCATTTAAAATGGAGCTGTTATTTAATGCCTGTTTTGTAGCAATGGGCTAGGAATTTTAAATTTAATGACAACATTAATACTCGCAATACCCAGCAGCATCCCATTTTAGAGTTGAGGAAACTGAGGTTCAGAGGGCTCTTACAGCTTTTTAACGTCTCTTAGACAAATAAATAGCAGTGCTGGCAAGTGAAGCCAGCCATTTCTGGCTTCATGGATGGAAAGCAAAGTGGATGCTTTCTGGCAGATATCTGAGAATCTGAAGAAGGTGAAGCCAAGATGGTTAACTCTTGACCAACTCAGTTTTCATAGAGTTAAACTTAGAACACAAATATAAAGTCAGTCTTCCAACACAGAAGCATAAATAAATCAACTCTATTCTACATTCAGCCCCCATCCAGCTAAACGGCATAGTGATTTCTGTTCACTGCCCTCCCCCCAAGTGTTTCCCTCAGGTCTTTTTGTAGCTGTGCCCACCTGACAGTTCAGCTCTGGCAACCCTGAGAGCATCCTGACACTGCCCTGGAGATCAGCTATTGACTTCTGCTCTATTCCTGGGACTTTTATTCTGAGGAAAAAGAAAAACTTCTTTAATTATTCTTTTGAAACAGTGTTCCTCTCTCTTTTCAGGTTTTGGTCTTAATAATGAGTTTGGGCTCTGAAAATAAAAACCAGGCCAAAGAGAGTACTTACATTAAATAGTTGTTGCAGAGATTGAACATGTTTGTATCTCTAACAAGAGCTTCTTAAACTGCCACTCAACTCATGTGAAATAGCTGGATGTGGTACACGTGCCTGTAATCCCAGCAATTGGGGAAGTTGAGGCTGGAGGAATTAAAGTCCCTCGTCAGCCTAGGCTACATAATGAGATCCTGTTTCCAAAACTAGGTGGTGGGAGTGGCAATACAGTTCCTGGGTGGAGACTTTGCTTAGCAAATGCAACCAGAGGGTACAGGGGAATTAAGAAAATAAAACAAAACCTTCACTCAGGAAGTTTTTATATGACCTGAGTATATAGGTGTAAAATACAGGCATACAGACAGATCAAACAATTCAACATTTGATGATTAAACTACCATAAAGAAATTTATCTTAAAAAGGAAATCTATCTTCAAATAATTCTTTGGTATATAGATATAGATATATTACTGTTTATTGAAGATAAAACAATTTTGATGATAACCACATGCACTTAATTACATAAAGAATTAAATCAATGTTGAGTGTTTGAAGCTATAGAGTACAGCACCTTCAGTATTATTTAGAGTTGATAGATAGTTTGATTTTATAATTATCAATGATAAGAATGCCACCTCACACACATATGTGGTTCAAACTGACAGAAGTATATTTAGGGCTATTTCAAAAATTACTGGAAATTCTAGCTTGATCTCCAGACTAAGTGATTGTTTAAAATTATTTCCTTTATGTGTATGTGTGTTTTGTCTGCATGTATGTCTGCTTGTGCACCACATGCATACCTAGTGCTTGAGGAAGTGAGAAAAGGATGAAGGATCCCCTGGTGTAGAAGTTACAGCCGTCAAGTGCTGGGAATGGAACCTGGGTCTTGTGGAAGAGCAATGGGTGTTCTTAACCATTGTGCCATCTCTCCACTCCAGCCCTAAGAAGTAGTTTTTAAAAATCAACATTCTGACACAATGAAATCCAAAGATATGTTAATTTGATGCTTATATGATAAAGAATTATGGTAGAGACATATTAAAAGCCTTTGCTTTCCATAATCAAATCGTATGCATAGTGAAAACACGACAGTTCGTGACACACAATAGCCTTAAGTCTGAGCTGAGGTGTTTGCGGCAGCATTTTCTTAGGTTATGTGGTGTGAGGGCAGATGCAGTGCAAAGTATATATGTCGGGGAACAGACACAGGGCTGCAGTGAAGCTGGGGTTCAGACACAGGGCTGCAGTGAAGCTGTGTGGGGCAACATAGGCAAGCGCTGCCAGAAACACCTGATTCATCATGCATTTGATTTTTAAATTACGTTTTAGTCATTGCATATTCAAAAACCTTTCATTGTTACCAAATTTTCATGATTTTGTATTTAGTTAAGCTACCCATATGGGGTTGCAACCTGCAGCCTAAGAGCCTGGGCTTGGCACTGGGGCAATAACTCAGTAAAGTACTTGCTTAGTAGACATGAGGACCTGAGTATGATTCCCAGGAGCCATGTAAAAAGCCAAGCATGGTAGTGTGCCTTTCTAATTTTAGCACTGGAAAACAAAAACAGGAGGATCACTGGGGCTCACTGACCAGCCAGACTAGCCTAATCAGCAAGAAACCCTGTCTCAAACCAAGGTGGACAACTCATGAAGAACAAAACCCAACATTGATCTTTGCCCTCTGTGTGCACGTGCACACATAGAGAGAGAGAAAGTTTATAAAATGTTTAGCTTCTGGCCAGATGTATAGCACAACCTCTTAAATATCAGCAATTGTTGCATATTTTAGAATATACGTATATATGTTAACTTTTTACCTGTGGCCTACAAAATACATTACAAGGTTTATTTGTCATAAATTACACATGAGTAATGCTGATATTGGTTTATATCCCACTGGCACTAGGAGTGTATTCGTTCACTTTGTACAATTTCCATGAGGAGAGAGGGGGGGCTGCATTGGTATTAGAATTGCAACCCCTGAATTAGACTTATTTTTAGCATGTTTGTCAAGAGATAGCTTTGACATTTGTCCAGGCATCTCTGATGATTGGAAGAATTCACCAGAGACTGGTCTCAGGCTTCATCTCTATGAGGTCTTATTCTCCTCTATAACCACAACCCACCTTTGCATTACTCTGGACCCTGGCTTGGCACTTGGACTCATGATCAGTCAATGCCACTGGAGTGGCATTCTTGAAGACTGCTCCTACATTGTGTTGGGCATTAACCAACCACAAGTATCCCACTGAACCCCAACTCAATATCCCATTAGCTATATTTATAGAACTCTTCCAGATATGAAATGTCACCAAGAGGATGATAATAGGGGAGACAGTGTCGAGTAGCCCTGACTAGTTTCAACCTCACTATTTAGCCAAACATAATCATGAGCTCCTCACTCTTTGGTGGTGGTGTCACCAGCCCAGAGCAGGTTCCTGAGAGTTGGCAAAGTGGAAGAGGAGATTTTCTTTTTTTTTTTAATTTTATATAAGTACTTTATTTTTTTTCTTCAAGTTACATCTCAGTCACAAACCCTTCCCTATTCCCCCTTCCTGTCCCACCCTTCCACCCTCTCCCCCCCAACAGCTTCCCTTTTCAATCCAACAAATGGTTCTTTCTCTTATAACAGTAAATTCTATACAAAACAGCAGAATTAAATATGCCACATTTATGAGAGTTAAATGGCCCAGTATACCTTCCCAATGTCCAGTTCATACATATTTGGCCCCTGACTTTAACATTCTACGGAAGAGGAGATTTTCAAAACTCACTCTCTTGACATCCCTAAGTGTGCGTGAGAGACTGGGTGTGCTCGCTAGAAGGCTTTTTGCTCCGTCTCTTAAGTTATGGCTGTTGCAGATGTGTGGGTTTCTAAAGAAAGGTGATTTTCCTTTTAAATGTCTAAAAGAGACTTTACTTGATCTGGTATCTTTTCATTTCACACTTTACCTCTTTTTAAACTTGGGAAATATTTGACAAACACTGAAAGAAAAAACGTTTTCAAATTATATTTGATTTCTGTCCCACTCCATTTTTGCTTTGTGACTTCTCCATTTAACAATAAATTATCTAAAACAAAAAAAAAAAAAATCATGAGCTCCTGAACCTTGCACCTCTACCTCCTGAATCTGGGATTACAAGAACCTCTGACTAGCCTGAGTTATATTCACACACATGAGACAAGCACTCTACAAACTCTGCTAACTTAGCCCCAATCCCAGTATATTAAAGCAAACGTACCTTATGTGCACATTTCCAGAAACTCATGACTGTGAAAACTAATTCTGGGGGTCTCTTCAAGGACTCTAATATGTGTCTGTGGGCAAAGGTGTGAAGGCCAAAGAAGAACAAGATATAGGGATACTGGTCAAAACCTCTTCTCCTCACATCTTCTGTTTTCTCATGATCTTGGCCCTGTCTGCAAATAACTGTAGCCCTTATTGGGAGGTTCCTTTTGCAGGTTTTTGCTGGTTCCACTAACACTACTTCCATATGTCTCGTCTCTGTCTTCACGATTAAAATTGTATGAGCTTCACCTTACTGTTGGTCTCTGGGTGGCTCACTATCCTTTGTTAATTCCCTTCATTTGTCTATAACTCTGTATCTAAAAACTCCACTGATATATTGTTTGCTTTGACATCAAAGAACATACCCCATAGTCATTTGTGGTTGCATTTCTTTCTATATTTCCTGTTACTCTGAGACAAAAGACACTGTTTTTACTTTCTCAGAGCCAGTCATGACAAATGTCTAAATAACTCATTTCTTCTCCCCATAGTGTAGCCGTAAAATCACATAAGATCCTCATATAATGAGCTTGTTGACCTGACCCTGATGTTAATTTCCCTGAGGGTGACAAGTCCCATAGAATGTTTAGTCTCTCTTTAAAATCTTTACATTTTCATGTGTGTTCATGTAAGCACTTAGTTCTGTCTTATGTAGCTCTAGGGAAATTCTCTATACTCATTGAAAGTTGAATTGTCCTTTCATATTACATAAGATGAAACCATGATTCCATTCAACTGCTAGAGCAATAGTAATAGAAGGCACTAAGAAAGAACTGATTTTCAGTCCAGTGATCCGTTCCCATTCATGAGTCCTCCAGGGTTTCTCCAAGGTTGCACGGATGGTTGTTCTTCTAAAGGAATATTATCCTTCCACCTTGGGATTTACTTAATCTAATGCTTTTGAGAATGTGGAAGGACACGGGAAAGACTCATCAGCACAATGTTTATTCATAATAAGAAAAAGGGGAAAGAATGAGCAGATACAGAACATTCCTAGGTTTTGTTCTTCACATAGCTGCAAGCAAGGTCTCAAGAAACTGACTACAGCCGGGTGGTGGTGGCGCACGTCTTTAATCCCAGCACTTGGGAGGCAGAAGCAGGCGGATCTTTGTGAGTTCGAGGCCAGCCTGGTCTACAAAGTGAGTCCAGGACAGCCAGGACTACACAGAAGAAATTACAGTCTTTTTTTTTTTTTTTTTTTGTAGCTCTCTAGTAAGAGAGGCAGAAAATGAACAAGAGAAAATCAAATATGTATACGCACATACACACGTGTGTGTGTGTGTGTGTGTGTGTGTGTGTGTGTGTGTGTATGTATCATGATTCAGTTAACAGTGATACCTTCAGAAAGTATTACAAGGTAATTTTATTATAACCAATAGTGTTAGTGTACAGAAAAGAATTAACATAGCTGCTCCAGCTCCAGTAACTGTCTGGGAATCTGAATGATAAACACTTCCCTAAAGTAACATAAAACCTTCTGTAAGTGATAAAAATGGTTCAGTATATCTAAATTATTTGTGCAAAAACGTTTTATCACAGAGGCTCTTGTTCATCCATGTGTGTTCCTGCTGTTCTATTCACAATACCAAGTAAATAGAGTCAGCTCAGATGATCATCTGCTGATGAATCAATAATGAAAATGTGGCACATGTACCCATTGGGGTTTTACTCACAGATAAAAAAAAAGAGATTTTAAAAATTTTAAGGAAAATAGATGGAACTAAAAAATACAATATTAAATGAGAAAGACAAAAAGAATATCCTCTTTCTTTTCTTTCTTTCTTTCTTTTGACTTTTAAAAACTATTTACTCGGGGATTCGGGAACTCCCATTTGGAGAGGCGCCTGACCTCCAGGTGTAGAGAAGATGTGGAGCTAAGGAGAATCGAAGCGTCCATTAGGGGAGCCCGGGGACGGCTGGACAGCGGAATCCTCAGCAGAGAGCAGAATCAGGCACCAAGGAGGACGAGTGACCCAGTTGATTCTGCCTGGCAGACTTCCTCAATAGCTGTCTCCATCGGGGGCCTGCAACCACCACAGCAATCCAATGTCACTGGGACCGCTCAGCTCTACACAATGCACCGACAGGAACCTCAGTGAAACCTGCAAGATCAGCTTCTGCCTACAAACCCCTTAGGTCATCTAAACAGCTGAGAACAGAAGGACTGAACATAAAAGGAGTGTACTAACATTTTAAATTATTTTTCCCATTTGTGTTGGGGCCCCAAACAGGTCTACTACGACCCAAATCAGCAGGAAGTCACTTTAAGAGAGCGACGTCCCATGCCCAGAGGGTGGGGAGGGTGTTTCTCCGCCCTTCTTTTTGGTTATTTGAAGGATAACTGAAAACTCTGTTATGTAGGGGAAGAGACTACAAGCTGATAAATGGTCCTGTCTTAATGGGTTTTGGAGGTTAGCCCCAGGGAATTCCTACTTTTCCTTTTCTGTATCCTTCTTCCTCTCCTATGTAGGAGTGCATGGGCTTGAGAAAAATGAGATATAGACATAGCACAGGAAGGTCCAAGAAGAAGGGGCAGATTATTGAATATGCCCTTATACCTTTGTATATTGATACAAAATTAGTAGGTTATTTGGCTAAAGTGGTATTGACCATTGTTTATTGTGCAAAAATAAGATTGTATTGGATTACATCGGTATTGATCTTTGTATATTGATACAAAATTAAGATTATAGTTGGCCACAATGGTATTGACCCTTGCATATGGACGTAATATTAAGATTATATTGGGCTACATAGGCATTGATCTTGGTATATTGATACATAATTAAGAGTATATTTAACCACAATTGAATAGATCTTTGTATATTGATACAAATTTAAAGGTAATGCTTCCCAATGGTATGATACCTAGAGATACTTAAAAATAAAATGTGAAGCTCTGACCTCTTGATACCAACCGTCTAAAACGGTCTAGGATAGTTAAAACAAACTCCTAGTCATGCAAACATGTCACTTTGTTAGCTACTATGACAGTCTATCACAGATATTCTCTAAACTACCCAGTAATCAAGTTGCTAAGAGACAAGCAACATTTGCTTATCTAAATACAAGAGA
This sequence comes from Lophiomys imhausi, assembly GCA_907164525.1. Lineage (NCBI taxonomy): Eukaryota > Metazoa > Chordata > Mammalia > Rodentia > Muridae > Lophiomys > Lophiomys imhausi. The sequence continues at coordinate 3,127,211 of CAJQZJ010031840.1, forward strand.
TGGATAGGGCATCTTCAAAAACCCCTAGAGATTTGCAGAATATGGCATTCAAAGATGTTATCTTAAATCAAGATTTTTTTTTGATATCGAGACATATCAGCGCCTGACAGCACCCCCTATTCTACTCCAAGTAGAAGATAAGCATCGAAGAACCTCCACTGTAAATGGTTGAATTACTGGCAAGCCTTTCTCTTGGCATGGAAAAACCCCTTGCACCAACTGCAGAGAGACTGCTGTCCAAAAAGGACAAAACTTGGTATCAGGGAAGTCGACAGCCTAACTCTGCCAAGACAGGGTAGGTAAATCCTTCATAATCCCTGCTCTACAACAAATGTCTGTCAGAGAAACAGGACCCAAAGGCTGAAGATTGATGCTGGAATGTATGGAGAGAAAATGGGAACTGTCCAGGCAGTCATTGGTATGTTCTTTCTTAGTTTTGGAAGCTGCAGGCCCTGCACTTCCTATATAAGCAAATATATTTATCCCTCTCAGGTCTCTGAGGTGGTTGAAGAATAGACAGCTAGAGTCTCATAGTTAAATTTTGAACTGTTTAGGAATCAAGAGGGTGTTATAGATCTAAGAAGATACTCTTAAAAGTGTGTTGCAAGATAGTATGAATGTTGAGTCACATATAGACCTTTAAACTCATGGAGTTGGTTAGATAGTAGAATGTTAAAGTCAGGGGCCAAATATGTATAAACTGGACAATGGGAAGGTATACTGGGCCAATTTACTCTCATAAATATGGCATATTTATATCTATTGTTTTGTATAATACTTACTGTTATAAGAGAAGGAACCATCTGTTGGACTGAAAGGGGAAACTTCTGGGGGGAAGAGGGTGGAAGGGCGGGATAGGAAGGGGGAATAGGGAGGGGTTTGTTACTGAGATGTAACTTGAAGAAAAAAAAATAAAGTATTTAAAAAAAAAAAAACTGTTTACTCAGGGGATCCAAGATGGAGGCAGCCGGCGCAGATGTATTTTGATTTCGGGGTCAACAGTCACAAGGCGGCAAGTGTTGCAGGACACTGTATAAAGGGCACAACCCCTTCTACATCTCACCCAGCTACAGAGACCATGGAAGATGCCTGGGCAGGACACCCCTTCCAACTCTTGACAGGCTAGGAAGCCTCTGGACGCAGGAATCGGGACAACCCATCCCCCAAAAGGAGAAATCCCTGGTAAGTTCCAACCTAATACCCAGGCAGATTCAGAAACCACTCAGAGATAATCCCCACCCTGCTGGGCACTCCCAGGTCTCACACAGACAATCCAATTATCTGGGAAAGGTTGTGACCCTTGGAAGGGCAGTAGCTCTGCTGCAAAGCACCTTCAGATCGCAGTCTGTGACATCACTGGCCAGTTTCCAAGCCATGGGAGCAGCAAGGCTATTGGAGCTGAACTGCAGATTTACCCCCTACAGGAACCAACCCGGGGCAAACTGTGAGATATTTGAAACTGTCCTATATCAAACTTTTGTACTAGTAAGGGCCCTTCTGGCGGGGAATCAGAGCTTACTTGTGCACAGCTCCGCCACCTGAATTAATTAGGTCCCCACCTGGGAGCGGGACTGAATGACTCTCCTTATAGGGGTGGAGTAAGGCAACTCCTACACCACAGTGCCCCCTTTGGACCCAAGTCCAGAAGACAGCAAAAAAAAAAACAAAACAAAACAAAAAAACAGACCGAAATGTCTCCAACAAAAGAAAGCAACGCTATTCCGTCCAGCCCGAACTACCTCACCACAACCGAAACACATGAAAATGATGACAATTCTACATTATGGAAAGTGATAAAGTCCCTTCAAGAAGAACTTAAAACTATGAAGGAATTCAAAGAAGCCACAATTCTACAAGTCAAAACAATGAATAATATCATTAAAGAGCTCCAAGCCAAGGTGACCCAGCTTGAACATGAAAAGGATAAAGCAATGAAAGATCTCCAGACAAAAACAAGCAAACTGGAGAAGGAATTGTACAAAACGAACATTACCATTCAAGACATGAAAATAGAAATGGAAACAATAAAGAAAACACAGTCAGAGTTAAAAGAGGAAATGGAGAATCAAGAGAAGAGAACAGGAACTATGGATGTGAGTATGAAAAATAGAATGCAAGAGATGGAAGACAGGATCTCAGGCATGGAAGATTCGATGGAAGAAATCAGTACAACATCTAAAGAAAATGAGAAAGCTAAAAAATCTCTCACTCACAACATCCAAGAAATCAAGGACTCAATGAAAAGATGGAACCTAAGAATTATAGGCATAGAGGAAAGAGAAGACTCCCGACTCCATGGTCCAGGAAATATCTTCAACAAAATCACAGAAGAAAACTTCCCAAACCTAAAGAAAGAGAAGCCAGTAAAATCCAAGAGGCTTACTGAACACCAAACAGATTAGATCAGAAAAGAAACTCCAAATGTAGAGAACAAAGAAAGGATATTAAAAGCTGTAAGAGAAAAAGGCCAAGTCACATACAATGGCAGACCCATCAGAATCACACCTGACTTCACCTCAGAAACTTTAAAAGCTAGAAGGGCCTGGACGGATGTTCTACAAGCCCTGAGAGAACAGAGGTGCCCAGCCAGACTACTATACCCAGCAAAACTCTCTATCAACATAGAAGGAGAAAACAAGATATTCCATGACAAAATCAAATTCAAACAATATCTCCTCACAAACCCAGCCCTACAGAAGATCCTAGAAGGAAAATTCCAACACAGAGAAGATAACTACACCCAAGAAAACAGAGGAAATAGAAACCTCCACAGCAACTAAACAAAAGAGCCAGCTATACCAAAATAATGGGAAATAACAACCCCTGGTCACTAATATCCATCAACATCAATGGATTCAACTCGCCAATAAAAAGACACAGACTTACAGACTGGATCCGTAAACAAGACCCATCTTTTTGCTGTATACAAGAAACACATCTCACTATTGAAGATAAACACTACCTCAGAGTAAAGGGGTGGGAAAAGGTTTTCCAAGCAAATGGACCCAGGAAACAAGCTGCAGTAGCCACCCTAATATCAAACAAAATAGACTTCCAATTGAAGTTAATAAAAAAAGACAGAGAAGGGCATTACATACTCATTAAAGGAAATATCCACCAAGAGGTCATCTCAATATTGAACATCTATGCCCCAAATACAAAGGCACCTACATTTATAAAAGAAACGCTTCTAAAACTTAAGTCGCACATTGATCCAAACACTTTAATAGTGGGAGACTTCAACACCCCACTCACAACTATGGACAGATCATCAAGACAGAAGCCAAACAGAGAAATAATGAGTCTAACAGAGATCATGAACCAAATGGACCTAACAGATATCTACAGAACGTTTCATCCAAACACAAAAGAATACACCTTCTTCTCAGCACCTCATGGAACCTTCTCCAAAACCAACCATATAGTTGGACACAAAGATAGCCTCAACAGGTACAAGAAAATTGAAATAACCCCTTGTATCTTATCAGAACACCATGGAATAAAGCTGGACTTCAATAGCAAAAGAATCAACAGAAAGACTACACTCACATGGAAATTGAACAACTCTTTACTAGAGGACCACTGGGTCAGGGAAGAAATAAAGAAGGAAATCAAAGACTTCTTAAAATCCAACAAAAATGAAGACACAACATACCCAAACCTATGGGACACAATGAAAGCTGTGCTACAAGGAAAGTTCATAGCACTAAGTGCCTTCAAAAAGAAAATTGCGACAGCTCATATTAGCGAATTAACAGCTAAACTGGGTGAATTGTAAAAAAAGAAGCAAACACTCCCAAGAGGAGCAGAAGGCAGGAGATCATCAAACTTAGGGCTGAAATCAACAACTTAGAAACAAAAACAACTATACAAAGAATCAATGAAACCAAGAGTTGGTTCTTCGAGAAAATCAACAAAATAGACAGACCCTTAGCCAAATTAACTAAAAGACAGAGGGAGAAAACACGAATCAACAAAATCAGAAATGAAAAGGGAGAAATAACAACAGACATTGAGGAAATCCAGAGAATATTTGGATCCTATTTTAAAAATCTATACTCCACCAAATTTGAAAACTTAAGTGAAATGGACAATTTTCTTGATAGATTCCACCTATCAAAGCTAAATCAATATCAGATAAACATATTAAACTGCCCTATAACCCCTAAGGAAATAGAAACAGTCATTGAAAATCTCCCAACCAAAAAAAGCCCAGGGCCAGATGGCTTTAGCACGGAATTCTACTGGACCTTTAAAGAGGAGCTAACACCAATACTTTTCACCTCTTTCACAAAATAGAATCTGAAAGAACATTGCCAAACTCATTCTACGAGGCCACAATCACCCTGATTCCTAAACCACACAAACACCCAACAAAGAGAGAACTTCAGACCAATCTCCCTCATGAACATAGATGCAAAAATACTTAATAAAATACTAGCAAACCGAATTCAAGAACACATCAAAAGTATCATACACCATGAACAAGTAGGCTTCATCCCAGGGATGCAGGGATGGTTCAACATACGAAAGTCTATCAACGTCATTCACCATATAAACAAGATGAAAGAAAGAAAATACATGATAATCTCGCTAGATGCAGAAAAAGCATTTGACAAAATCCAACACCCCTTCATGCTAAAAGTTCTGGAGAGAACGGGCATACAAGGGTCGTACCTAGAAATAATAAAGGCAATATACAGCAGGCCAGTGGCCAACAACAAATTAAATGGAGAGAAACTTGAAGCATTTCCTCTGAACTCAGGGACAGGACAAGGATGTCCACTTTCACCATATCTCTTCAATATTACTTGAAGTTCTTGCTATAGCAATAAGACAACTAAAGGAGATCAAGGGGATAAACATCGGAAACGAAGAAGTCAAATTATCCCTATTTGCGGATGATATGATAGTATACATAAGCAACCCCAAAAATTCCACCAAAGAACTCTTACAGCTGATAAACACCTTCAGCAAAGTGGCTGGATACAAAATTAATTCAAAAAAATCAGAAGCCCTTCTTTATACTCCAAACAAATGGGCTGAGAAAGAAATAAGGGAAACAACCCCCTTCACAATAGCCACAAACAACATAAAATACCTGGGGGTAACTCTAACCAAGCAAGTAAAGGACCTGTACAACAAGAACTTCAAGCCCTTGAAGAAAGAAATGGAAGAGGCCTTTAGAAGATGGAAAGATCTCCCATGTTCATGGATAGGTAGGATCAACACAATAAAAATGGCCATCCTACCAAAAGCAATATATAGATTCAATGCAATTCCTATCAAAATACCAACACAATTTTTTATAGACTTGGAAAGAGCTAGTCTCAATTTCATATGGAACAACAAAAAGCCCAGAATAGCTAAATCAATCCTGCACAATAAAAAAACATCTGGAGGTATTACCATCCCAGATTTCAAGCTGTACTACAGAGCAATAGTTGTAAAAACAGCATGGTATTGGTATAGAAACAAACCAGTAGATCAATGGAATCGAATTGAAGATCCAGAAATACACCCACACACTTATGGCCACCTAATTTTTGACAAAGAAGCCAAAACGGCACAATGGAAGAAGGACAGCATCTTCAACAAATGGTGCTGGTCCAACTGGATGTCCATTTGTAAAAGAATGAAGCTAGACCCATACTTATCACCTTGTACAAAACTGAAGTCCAAGTGGATCAAAGACCTTAACATAAGGCCGGTCACACTAAATCTACTAGAAGATAAAGTGGGAGAAACCCTCGAACTAATTGGCACAGGTGACAACTTCCTGAACAGAACACCAACAGCTCAGGACTTGAGATCAACAATCAATAAGTGGGACCTCATGAAACTGAAAAGCTTCTGTAAGGCAAAGGACACTGTCATTCGAACAAAACGGCAGCCTACAGACTGGGAGAAAATCTTCACCAACCCCACATCTGACAGAGGGCTAATATCTAAAATCTACAAAGAACTCAACAAATTAAATGCCAAGAAACCAAATAATCCAATCAAAAATGGGGGACAGAGCTAAATAGAGAATTCACAAAGGAGGAATCCCTAATGGCTGAGAGGCACTTGAAGAAATGCTCAACATCCTTAATCATCAAAGAAATGCAACTCAAGACGACTCTGAGATTCCATCTCACACCTGTCAGAATGGCTAGGATCAAAAACTCAAATGACAGCACATGCTGGCGAGGGTGTGGAGAAAGGGGTACCCTACTCCATTGCTGGTGGGAATGCAGGCTTGTGCAACCACTATGGAGGTCAGTCTGGCGATATCTTAGAAAACTTGGAATAGCTCTGCCTCAGGACCCAGCCATACCACTTCTGGTATACACCCAAATGCCTCTTCACGGAATCATAAGGAAGTTTCCTCATCTATGTTCATAGCAGCCTTATTTGTAATAGCTAGAAACTGGAAACAACCCAGATGTCCCTCAACCAAAGAATGGGTTAAAAAACTGTGGTACATCTACACAATGGAATATTATTCAGCTATCAAGAACAATGAAATTATGCAATTTGCAGCCAAATGGATGGAACTAGAAAAGGTCATCCTGAGTGAACTAACCCAAACTCAGAAGGACACATATGGGTTCTATTCACTTATAGTAGGATTTTAGCTATATAGTAGAAGGTATCGATACTACAACTAACACACCAAAGGGAACTTGGACATAGACTTCTTATTTTTATTTTTTTTAAATTTATTTTTTATATATTAGTTACATTTTTTTCTATTTTTTAGTCTTTTTTATCTATTGTATGCTTATTGGTTTGTTTGTTTAGTAGTTCTCTCTCCCGGGCAACGAGACACTTTTCACTGATGGTACTGCTTCGTAGATCCCCAATGAATGAAGAGGTTCTTGGCCCTCATACGACCTCTCAACTGAGATGAGGGACTGTTATATAAGGACACCCCACCCCAGAGAAATGGGATGGAAGGGTTAGGAGGTAAAGAAAAAAAATGAAATGTGATGTTTCGGCCTTTTACTACTAACTGTCATAAACTGTTTAGGATAATTAAGAAATGCAAACTAATGGTTATGCAAGCTGGTCATTCTGTTAGGTACTATGACAGCCTATTATAGTTACTTGCTAAGCTAATCAGAAATAAACCTGCTAAGAGACAAGCAACATCTGCTTACCGTAATATAAGAGATAGATAGGGCCTCTTCAAAAACCTCAAGAGATCTGCAGAATATGGCATTCAAAGATGTTTTCGTAACTTTAGATTTTTTTATATCAAGACATATCAACTCCTGACAGCACCCCCTATTCTCCTCCAAGTAGAAGATGAGCATCGAAGAATCTCCAGTGGGAGATGATTGAGTTAGTCCCAAGCCTATCTCTTGGTAGGAAAAGCCCCTTTCTCCAACTGTAGACAGAATGCTATCTAAAAAGGACAAAACCTGGAAGCAGGTAAGTCGACAGCCTAGCTCTGCCAAGACAGGGTAGGTAAGTCCTTCATAACCCCTGCTCTACAATCAATGTCTGTCAGAGAAACGGGCCAAATGACTGAAGATCGATGCTGTAATTTATGGAGAGAAAATGGGAACTGTCCAGGTAGCCACAGGTATGTCATTTCTTAGTTTGGGAAGCTGCAGGCCCTGTACTTCCTATAAAATCAGATATATTTATCCTTCTCAGGTCTCTGAGGTGGTTGAAGAACAGATACCTAGAGTCTCATAGTTAAATTTTGAGTTGTTTAGGAGTCAAGAGAGTGTTATAGACCTAAGAGGATACTTTTTAAATTTTGTTGCAAGTTAGTATGAATGTTGAGTCAGATATAACTTTAAACTCATGGAGATGTTTAGAGAGTAGAATGTTAAAGTCAGGTACCAAATACATATGGACTGGCCATTGGGAATGTATGTTAAGCCATATAACCCTCATAACTGTGGCCTAATTACCTCTGTTGTACTGTATTGTATTTATTATTATAAGAGAAAGAGCCATTTGTTGGACTGAAAGGGAAAACTGTAGGTGGAAATAAGATATACCTTAAAAGAAAAAAAAAAAGGGAAGAGGATGGGGGGTTGAGGGTGGGAGGGTGGGACTGGAGGGGGAATAGGGAGGGGACTGCGATTAAGATGTAACTTGAAGAAATAAAAAATAAAGGAAAAAGAACTATTTACTCTTCCATGAATAGTTTTTTTCTTTCTTTTTAAAATTTCAGCTTGAATTGTATTATTTCATTACTACATTTTTATTTTTTCTTGTCTCATATATTATAATAGTCCTGACCATAGTTTCCCCTCCCTTCTCTCCCCACCCCAGCATCGCTGACTCCCGCACGCCTCCCATCTCCTCCAGATCCACGCTCCCTCCTCCCTTCCCTTTAGAGAAGAGCAGGCCTGCCAGAGGCATCAAACAAACAGGGCATAACAACAAGACCAGGCACATACTGTCACATCAAGGCTGGACAAGGCAACATAGTAGGAGGGTCCCTCCCACAAGTAGGCAAAAGAGTCATGCACAGCTCCTGCTACCACTGTTGGATTTTCCACAAGGACACCAAGCTACTCAGCCATAACATATATGCAGAGGACCAAGGTCAGACCCCAAAGGCTCCCTGAGCTCGGCAAGTTCCTATGAGTCCTGATCAGTTTATTCTGTGGGCCATTTTCTCCTGGTGTGTCCCTGACCCCTCTGGCACCTCCGATCCTTCCTCCCACTCTTCCCCAGGACTCCAAGAGCTCCTCCTAATGTTTGGCTGTGGTACTGTACATGTGCTCCCATCAGTTGCTGGATATAGTCTCTCTGACCGCTTTGATGACAATTATGTTAGGCTCTGGACCCCCACACTCTGCAGGCAGGACAAACTGTATGTTGAAGGTTATGTGGTTGGGTTAGTGTCCCAATTTCTCCACTTAAGGCCTTGCCTTGTTACAGAAGATAACTGGTTCAGGCCCCGTGTCCTCCATTACTGGGAGTCATTGCTAGGGTTACTGTCCTAGATTCCATGGCGTTTCCATTGCACTAGGTTTCCACCTCACTCCTGAAGTGCCCCCCCAATTCCAGTCATTTCTCCCAGTATTTTTTCCATCCCTCCCACCTAATCCCTCCTGTTCCCAACTTCACCAGCCCCCAGTCAACTTACAAAATCTATTCTATATCCCCTTCCCAGGGATATCTTTGCATCCCTCTGTTAAACCCTTCTTGTTGCTTAGCTTCTCTGGGTCTGTGGATTGTAGCATGACTGTCTTTTACTTTGCAGATAATATCCATTTGTAAGTGAGTACATACCATGTCTATCTTTTTGGGTCTGGTCTGGGTTACCACACTCAGCATCATTTTGTCTACTTCCACCCATTAGCCTACAAATTTCATGATGCATTGTTTTTAATAGCTGAGTAGTATTCCATTGTGTAAATGTACCACATATTCTTTATACATTCTTCAGTTGAGAGAAATCTAGGTGGTTTCCAGTTTTTGGCTATTATGAATGGAGGTGGAACATAGTTGAGCAAGTGTCCTTTGGGTATATTGGTATAGTTGGGTCTTGAGGTAGATCAATTTTCAATTTTCTGAGAAACAGACATATTGACTTCCAAAGAGGCTGTACAAATTTGCACTCTCACCAACAATGGAGGAATGTTCCCCTTGCTCCACATCCTTACCAGCATGTGCTGTCACTTGAGTTTTTGACCTTAGCCATTCTAACAGATGTAAGATGGAATCTCAAAGTCATTTTGATTTGCATTTCCTTGATGGCTAAGGATGTTGTAATATTATTTAAGTGTTTCTCATATACTTGAGATTCTTCTGTTGAGAATTATCTGTTTAGTTCTGTACCCGATTTTTAATTGGATTATTTAATTTGTTGATGTCTAATTTCTTGAATTCTTTATACATTTTGGATACTAGCCCTCTCTCAGATGTGGAGTTGGTAAAGATCTTTTCCCATTCTTCAGGCTGCTGTTTTGTCCTACTGATAATGTCTTTTCCCATACAGAAACTTTTCAGTTTCATAAGGTCCCATTTATTAATTATTGATCTTAGTGTCTATGTATGCTATGGGTGTTCTGCTCAAAAAGTTGTCTCCTGTGTCAATGCATTCAAGACTATTCCTCACTTTCTCTTCTATCAGGCTCAGTGTATCTGGTTTTATGTTGAGGTCTTTCATCCACTTAGACTTGAGTTTTGTGCAGAGTAATAAGTATGGATCTATTTGCATTCTTTTACATGTTGACATCCAATTAGACCAGCACCATTTATTGAAGATGTTTTCTTTTTTCCATTGTATATTTTTGGCTTCTTTATAAAAAAATCAGGTGTCCATATGTGTGCGGATTTATGTCTGAGGTTTCAATTCAATTTCATTGATAAATGTGTCTGTTTTTATGCCAATACCATGTGAGTTTTGTTACTACAGCTCTGTAGTACAGCTTGGAATCAGGGATGGTAATATATCTGGAAGTTCTTTTATTATATAGAATTGTTTTAAGATATCCTGGGTTTTTTCCATATGAAGTTGGATATTGTTCTTTCAATATCCAACTGTAGAGAATTGTGTTAGAATTTTGCTGGGAATTGTGTTAAACCTGTAGATTGCTTTTATGGGATAGCCATTTTTACTGTATTAATCCTACTGACCTATGATCATGGGAGATCTTTTCATTTTCTGATATCTTTTTCAATTTTCTTCTTTAAAGACTTGAAGTTTTTATCATACAGGTCTTTCACTTACTTGGCTAAAGTTACTCCAAGATATTTTATATTATTTGTACCTGTTGTGAAAGGTGTTGTTTCCCTGATTTCTTTCTCAGTCTGTTTGTCATTTATATATAAAAAGGCAGCTGATTTTTTTTAATTTAATCTTGTATCTAGTCACTTCACTGAAGGAGTTTACAGCTGTAGGAATTCTCTGGTAGAATTTTTGGGGTTGATTATGTATACTATTATATCATCTGCAAATAGTGATACTTTGACTTCTTGCTTTCCAATTTATATCCCCTTTATCTCCTTTAGTTGTCTTATTGCTCTAGCTAGAACTTCAAGTACTATATTGAATAGGTATGGAGAGAGAGAACAGCCTTTTCTTGTTCCTGAGTTTAGTGGAATTGCTTTGAGTTTTTCTCCATTTAATTTGATGTTGGCTATAGGCTTGCTGTAAATTTCCTTTATTATGGTGTAGTATATCCCTTGTATCCCCAATCTCTTCATGATTTTATCATGAAAATGTATTGGATTTTTTCAAAGATTTTTTTCAACATCTAGTGAGATGATCATGAGATTTTTTTTCCAGGTTGCTTATATGATGGATTACATGGATCGATTTTCATATGTTGAGCCATCCCTGCATCCCTGGGATGAAGCCTACTTGATCATTTTGTATACTTTTGATGTGTTCTTGGATTTGGTTTGCCATTATTTTATTGAGTATTTTTGCATCAATGTTCTTGAGAGAAATTGGTCTGAAATACTTTTTCTTGGTCGAATCTTTGTGTGGTTTAGGTATTAGGGTGACTGTGATTTCATAGAATGAGTTTGGCAATGTTTCTTCTGTTTCTATTTTGTGGAATAATTTAAAGAATAATGGTGTAAGGTCTTCTTTGAAAGTCTGGTAAACTTCTGCATTAAAATAGTCTGGCCCTCTGCTTTTTTTGGTTGGGAGATTTTAATGACTGATTCTATTTCCTAAGAGGTTATATGTCTGTTTAAATTGTTTATCTGATCTTGATTTAACTCTGATAAGAGGTATCTATTGAGAAAATTGTCCACTTTTTTAGACTTTACAATTTTGTGGATTACGGGGTTTTTTTCCCCCAATTTATTAATTAATTCAAGTTACATCATGGTCACAGTCCCCCCCCTCCTTCCCTCCCAGTCCCATCCTCCCAACCTCTACTCTCTCTCCCATCTATCCTTCTCCTCCAGTGTGTGGAGCCCCATATATCAGCCCCCCTCAATTAATCAGTCACATAAGGGATAAGAGCTTCCTCTTGTTCTGGGACCTGCCATGGCAGCTCAGTTAAGGTAAAGTGTCCCAGTAAAAGGTAACAAAGTCCATCACTGCAACTGTCCCCCTCCTACTTGCTAAGGGATCTGTATGAAAAAGTTGCCTATCATCTACATTTGCATAGGGGGGACTAGGTTCAGTCTCAGCCTTTTTCTTCTTTTTTTTTAGTTAGCTTTCAGTCTCTATAAGCCACTAGGGGCCTAGATTGGTTGGTTCTGTTGATCTTTATGTGTTGATCTTGACCCCTCCTGATATCTCTATTTTTCCTCCTTCTCTTATATAAGGCTTCCAGAGCTTCACCTAATGTTTGACTGTGTATCTCAGCCTTTGTTTTGTTCTGCTGCAGGATTGAATTTCTTGAAGGATAGTTATGCTAGGTTCCTGTTCCTTTGGGTCAGTGGGTTGTAGGATTATTGTCCTGTACTACATGTCTAAAACTCAGTTATAAGTTAATACATGCTATGTGTATCTTTCTGGGTCTGGGTTAGTTCACTCAGAATGAGCTTTTATAGTTCCATCCATTTGGTTGAAAATTGCATGATTTCCTTATTTCTGAGTATATTCCATTGTGTAAATGTACCACAGTTTTGTTTTGTTGTTGTTGTTTTATTTTGTTTTTTGTTTTTGTCCATTCTTCTGTTGAAGGGCATCTGGATTGTTTCCAATTTCTAGCTATTAGAAATAAAGACGCTATGGACATGGTTGAGCTGATGTCCTTGCAGTTTGGTGAAGAATCTTTTGGGTATATGCCCAGGAGTGGCATGGCTGGGTCTTGAGGTAGAACTATTCCCACTTTTCTGGGATCAAGAACATAGACTTTGTTACCTATTAATGGGACAATTTGCCCTAGAGGTGCTACCATGCGCTACCATGTAGGCCCCCAGTGCAAGAGGAAGCTCTTAGCTCTCATATAACTGTTGAACTTAGAGGGGCTGATATGTAGGGATACCCCACATTGGAGGAGTGGAATGGGTGGGAGAAGGAGGAGAGGGTAGGAGGGTGGAACCTGGAGTGGTGGAAGGAGGGCACTGTGATGGAGATGTAACTTGATGTAATAAATAAACATAAAATAAATAATTAAAAAAGAAAGAAAAGGTTTAAGTGGGGATAAGGAGAAGAGTGGGTAGAGTAGATAGGTAAAAACATACAAACAAACAACAAACAAAATTAAAAAAAAAACAGGGTCATAGAGAAACGTGATGTTTGTGAGTTAATTTTTGAAAGATTTTGTTTTTAAATTTTAAGTGGAAATATTCTATATCCCTACATGGTTGGATAAAGCTTCTCCGAGAAGCCATAGGCCATTAAATGAACATCTCAGCACTAGGGATGGGATTCTTTCCTATAAATTATTAGTTAGAGAGACTCCTGAAGACTCCAAAACAATCCAAGCAATTGTTACTGCTATTGGTTCCCCATCAGAATTAGATGATAAGCTCTAATTACTAAAAACTATACTTTTTAGATTCAAGACGTATAGAAATCAAGCTGGATCTAGGCTGGAACCTTCTTCTCTGCTGACTAACTCCCTCAGCACCAGAAGGTGTTATGGGGGAATCATTACTCAGATGTGTAACCTGTGTGCAAAGCTATCTACTGACCAGGCAAGATGTGCCAATGGATGCAATAGTACCAAGGTTGTTAGGGAAGCAACCAAATACTTTCTAATTGGATAAGGCACACTCCACAGAATGATTTTCACATCTGGCACTGTAAATCTAATCAAAGGTATGTTATGGTCGTGTAGCTTGGCGTCTTGTGGTACTCCTAACAGTAGGGGTAGGGGTATCTCTTACTCTTTTGCCTGGGACCCTTTTCCTCCTACTGTGTTGCTTCACCCAGCATTAATATGAGAGTTTATTCTTAGTCTTATTGTAACTTGTTATGCCACGTTTGGCTGATATCCCTGGGAGGCCTGCTCTTTTCTGAAGAGCAATGAGGAAGGAGTGGACCTAGAGGACAGGAGAGATAGCAGGGAGGGGAACTGGGAGGAGGGGAAATTGCAGTTGGGATGTAATATGTATCAGAGAAGATTATTTTTCTTTAAAATACTTGGAAATGCTTAATTTTTATACTTTATACTTAAAAAAATATCTTGCCAGGTGTGGTGTCTCACACCTTTAATCCCAGCACTGGGAAGGCAGAGGCAGGCGGATCACTGTGAGTTCCAGGCCAGCCTGGTCTACAAAGTGAGTCCAGGACAGCCAAGGCTGTTACACAGAGAAACCCTGTCTCGGAAAAAAAAAAAATCTTAGTATGTGTCTGAAAAGGTTATCTGCCTTGGTGGGAAATCTCCAGATTTTGCTTTGCTAAATGGACATGATGTGCTTGTCAAATCGCCTTCTACACAACTGTGTGTTCACGTCTCTAGATGAGAGCTGCTGTTATGTTAGCTTTGGTCAAAGAAGCTTCTTTTTGCTGTGGACAATAGTAGCTGCAGAAAGTCAAAACTGGTCAGTTGTGATGGCGAGATTCTCAGCCATAAAAGGGGCATATATATCACTTCCTTCAAGTTCCAGGGACCATCACAGGCAAAATGACGTCTGTGCAAGGCATGCATATTCACTCTTGACCTCACCAAGGCAATGATTACTTGCACCAAAACTCCACAAAATTGAGCCTACCGCCATCCTGTCATGGTGTGGAGAGGGGGTCATGAGACCCTCCTTACTCCTGATAGTGGTGGGTAGTTGCTGGGGAGGAAGAGACACTTTTGCTAGTGGTGTCGCCACATATAAGATGTCCTTTCTCTTACAGACAACCTGCCCATTCTCTCATGTGCAGCCCTAATGAAACTCATTCGGTCATTTAAAAAAAAGACATGAAAGTACTAGGTATATAAATTAGGAAAAGAAATGGAATCAGCTCACTGGGAATGGGAGGATGATAAGGGGTGGTTAATATGATCAAAACACATTATGTACACATATGACCATGTCCTAATGAAACATAATGTTTATACTTAACACTGCGACTTCACCCTTTGACCCTCTACCTTTGCTAACCTGGATTGTGTCCCTTTACAGCAATAAATCAGTAGCCAGATGCTGAGAACTGTGAATCCTTCTGGTGACCATGAAACCTGGGGCACTCTGGGGACTTCAGATACTATTGGAGACCTCAGATGTATTATTGCTTTTCTTCTTGTTGCGACAAAATACTCCAATAAAGACAACTTAAGGAAGAAAGGGTTTATTTTGACTCTGTTTCAGGTTACTGCCCACCATGACAGGAAGTCACAGAGGCAAGAGACTGAGGCAGCTGGTCACATTGTATGAGCAGTCAGGAAACAGGCAGTTGGTCACATTATACAAGGAGTGAGGAAGGAAGCAGACAGGGAAGAATGGTAGTGTGTAGCTCACATTCTTTTTTGTTTGTTTGTTTGTTTGGTCCATCAGTTAGAGTGGGCTTTCCCATCTCAATTAACCAAATCTAGAAAATCTCCAAGAGCCATACGCAGAGTTCATTTTCTAAGTAATTGTGTCATGTTGACAAGCAGTATAAAGCTTCACAGCAGAATTTATAAAAATAGGATGAAGGAATGTTCGTGGAGTAGCTTAGAGGGCTATATCAAAGGCAATGGGGTAAGTCTCAATAAAGCTTACTGAAACAAGACCTAATAATAATAATAATAATAATAATAATAATAATAATAATAATAAGTTCCCAGGTTTGCTGCTAAGGAGGGCCCTCATGGCAGAGAGTACACAGAGAGCTCTAGTTCCCAGGCACCCTTCTGTGACTGAGACCTCCTTTTGCCTTTTAGAAATTTTTCTTTAGTTCTGGCCATTGAATCCAGGACATCAAGTGTCCTAAGCACGTGCTTTACTGATGAGCCACAGCAGCCCTCCCTTCTTTATTCTTCACTTTGTTTTAACGGTTCTCCTCCTTTATGTTTCCATGAACTGCACTTCTCCTTTCCTCTTCTCTCTTTTTCCTTATTTTTCTCCAGAACTTTTGATGTTGTGTACCTTCCTTTGTTGCCCTCTGTTCCTAAAGCCTATCTCACTCCAGCCTTTGTTTAAACTCTTAATGCCTCCTCTCTGGGGCTCCCTCACTTAATTACAACCCCGGCTTTGGATACTAACTTTGCCAGAAGTTTAGACAGCCCTGAAACATGGCTAATGGATTCTGGACCAGAATTAGCATCCCTGTCAGCTGAACACTGGAGTCTTCCTGAGCTGAGCACTATCTTGCTTCTACTGCTAAACCTGGGGGAGGGGTGGGTGGATGGGGTAAAAGATGACAGTATAGTTCCCTTTAGGTCTCCAGAATATTAGCATCTTAACAAGGACAATGATACATTCATTGTCTCTAGGTCTGTATTTTTAGTTACACTATTTGCTATCCCTGAGAAAATTTGGGCCTGTCCTGTAGTAAATATGCTGCATATCTAAGATGTTTCTCAGGTACGTGAAGCCAAAGGGTAAAATAAATTGTGCACTTAAGTCCATTCTACGACCTGGCTTGCATTGCTAAAATTCCTACCCTCCAGCCTCAGCTGGGCCTTTGGGCCATTCAATCACCTTTGTTCATATTCTGCAAGCATCTACTTTCCTTCCCACCAGGAACCCTGATGACCTTCACCATTCCCTTGGAGATCTTTACCTATGATCCACAGATTTCACTTTGAGCAGATGTCTGCCTTCAAGCTGGTAAAACAGTAAGTGGAGAGAGAGCAAGCTAACTTCTCCCCATTAGCTTTCTCTCCACTATCTGTGGGAATAGATCTCTCCATTTCAGATTTTTGTCCCCTCACCTATTCTCCTGATCTCATAACTCTGTGAGTTATCATCTCTTTCCACATAGCTCCAGTTTCCCCCTTTTGTAAGCTTTTCACATATAATCCATAACTATAATCAAAATGTTCCTTATGTAAAAAACCCAAATTGCTTTTTGCCCCTGTCTTGTTTTCCAATGCCTCTGGTTACTGCTCACATCTTTACTCCCTTTCTAGTCAAATGTGATCAAAGAAGGATGCTAATTTGGTCCATTTGCTCATGTCCCATCCATTCTCCACATCCTTGTGACTTTACTGCCCACTTCTGATCTCTGTTGAAAATGATGATGGTAAGGATATCTAAAGGTCTCCATATTGAAGAACCCAGCGAGACTTTCGGCTAACAGTGAAACTATCAAACTCCTGTTCTTGAAACTTCCTGCCATCAAGAACACTTCACCCTCATTTCTTTCCATTTATCTGAGCATGCTTCACAGTCTCTGTGGAGGTTTGGATAACAATGGCCCCCGTAGGCTCATACAGTTGAATGCTTAGTAACCAGGAAGTGGAACAGTTGGAAAGGGTTAGAAAAATTAGTAGGTGTGGCCTTGTGGGAGGAAGTGTCACCGCGGGTGGGCTTTGAGGTTTTAAAAGGCTCAAGCCTGACCCTGGATGTAGCTCTCAGCTACTGCTCCAGCATCTGCCTGCAAGCCTCCAAACTTCCTTCCATGATGATAATGCACTAAACCTCTGAAGCTATGAGCAAGCCCACAATTAAATGCTTTCTTTCATAAGAGTTGCCTTGGCCATGGTACCTCTTCACAGCAAGAGAGCAGTGAATAAGGCAGACTCCCTGAAGCAATGTTGGTTTTTTATATTTAATGTCAAGCACTAAAAGCTGAGGCTGGCAATGTGCGTCAGTGGCACAGTACTGACTTGCCTAGCATGTGTGAGACAATGGGTTCAAGCCCTCACACTAGCAGAAAAAAAAATGCTAAAATTCAATACTCAGTTATCTCCTAGAGTCAGGCATGCAATATAAAAAATATAATAAATAGTGCAAAGTAATTATTAGGAGGATTTAACATTGACGTTGATGTTGTGAAGTCAATAAGGAATCCAAACACATGTACCTATTCAAAGGAGAAAACTGTCAATCTCAATGGCATGGTGCTGTGTGAAACTGCAATCACTCTGAGGTCAGAACACCCAATTTAACAGAATCTAGAAATATTTCTAGCTGAAGAATTCTGATTTTTAATTACTGAGCACAAAGTCAAATTTAGCTGAGCCAATCAAAAAAAATGCTGAACTTGTTGGTAAACTTGCCTTAAGCATTTATGTACTTCATGGTTATAAAATGGCCCACAGTTATTTCTTTATGACCTCTCCTAACTCTGACTTAACATTCTCGTGAATGTTTAATTCCCACTGAAGAAAGGAAAGTACTCATTATTAGCTTAGTTTTCCCTGTGATAGCCAGGTTCTTAAATTCATTCCATGTTGCAAATAATGCTTGGCTGTCCAGCATGCAACTTAAAATTCCACATGGCCAAAGCTGAACTCATGGTTCCTCAAACTTCTCCTTCATTCTATCAGCCACATGTCACTTACTTCTTGGCTGGTTCCTCTAGAACTCTGAGATTGAATTTCCCCTTTTGTTATTACAATTGTTTCCTGTCACTCTTAGCCTCTCTCTCTATGCTCAATTTTATCTGTCCTGTTTTACTACCATTGTGTTAGTTAAGGAACTAAATATCTCTTTCTTGAATATCATATTAGGCTCATAAATATTCCTAACACAACTGCCTATGCTCAGAGTTATCTAAATTATGATCTGTTTAGAGACCAAACACAAATCTGTTAGATACACACACATACACACACAACTCAAAACATCCCAAGGCTCCCCAATGCCCACACAACTAATTCCCCATTCAAATGCAAAGCTTTCAGTACCCCTCCCCCATTTTCTTGTACTTGACATCAAATAGCCAATGGCTTCTCAAACACCAGTGCTTCCTTCCTCTTTGTAATTCTTTCTACTCTGTCTTCTGAGATTTTCTCCAGTACCTTCTAATTTTCACTTACTGCTCCTGAAACTTCTCTCTGGGAACCTTTTCCTAACTTCTGATTTGGGCCAAGACCCTTCTCCTGTGTGTCCAGAGTAATGCTTAAGAGGTCCAGCTCTTCCCATAGTGCTCTGTGTTTATAAAGGTGCCTTCTCTCTTCAACCAGAAAATTGCCTAAGGAGAAGAATCATCTCTTATGTATCAGTGTGCCCCCACCACACCTCAACATAGAATACAGCTGCTAGTACATGGTAATGATGCAAGCATAGTCAAATTAAACTAACGTCTCAATAGGGGAAGTAAAAGTAATAGCCAAAATACTTGGTAATGAAAAATGTTCCCAACGTCAGAAAGAGAAGGAATTTATCCCCAACATACCAAAGAAAGCTGACTCAGGGCAGAGTTCATGTGTACTCATGGCAGCAAAACTATGAGAAGAAGCCAGAGCTCAATGGTAATATACTGAAATCCCAGAAGATGGGGCTACAGCTTCATGGGCTAAAGAGGTGACGCAGTCATGGGCTGTGGTACTGCACATCCGTGTCCAGTTATTGCTGACAGAAGTGCCCTGCTTTTCTACATGGTGCTCAGCCTCCATCCAGAGTACTGTGTCCTGCTTCTAGATGTTTCATGTTTGCTTGACCAAGTGAGAGAAGGAGGACCTATAAAAAATATGGCTAATTAATTTATTTACCCAGTATTTATATTATCATTAATTGGTCCAGTGGTTGTTAATTTTTCAAGCAGCCATTATAAATGAACACACACAGACACCATGGATTTTAACAAGTCTTGGCCTGAATTGTGCAATCCTAGCCCATCTAAGCTAGCTCTTAATTCTATTACCCAAATATGACCCCATATATACATATGTCCACTTGGACTGCCATTCTCCACTATATGCCAATGTTCCTGGCCATGTGGAATGAGGTTCTTTTTCCTAACCCATGGTGTGTACCTCCTTCTTTCATCTCCTGGCTTCAATGAATGAATCCTGTTTAAAGTGAAGGCTTCCTGTTCTAATCTCAGGAAGTCCCACCTTTCTCTGCCTTTGCCCAATCTCAGGCCTCAGCATTTATTTTAACCAATCAGAGTCAATGTAAGTAAAAGACAGCAAGCAGGACCAATTAATTAACATTTAGAATGCTTAACAATACTCCAACAGGACCTGTGATGGTTGAAGAGATAAGTGTGTGTGTGATCTCCAGAAAAGAAAATGAAACTGCAACTTAGTTATCAGTTGTATTTATTAATAAGTATATACATAAGATTAGGCCAGTGGAGCAGTTAGTGGGCTGGCGGGAGGCCAGCAGGCCTGGCCCACCTTAACTGGTGGCCTGACCCGTCCTGGGAAAAAGCTCGGGATCAAGGGTGGCCTTCACCACATAAAACCTAAACTCTGTTAACTAATATCTTCATTAATAACCATAAGTCTTTATATTAGGCCAGAGTAGCACCCCGCAGCCTGGTAGGATATTGGCAGGCCTGACTTGCCTTAGAAGCCTATTGGCCTGGTGGGGCCACTTGGCGGAGCAGCTGCTGGATATTTATTAATGATTTTAAACTGTTATATTAAGCCAGTAGAATAGCCAGTGGTAGCCTGGCAGAGTAGTTACTGGGGCCTGTGTGAGGCCTGTGGCTGCATGACTGTAGGCCTTCCAATCTGAAACCTGCAGCAGCCTTTCTCCCAATAATTAATTACACCAAGACCTTTAATGTTTCAATGCTTAGCCGTTAGCTCGGCAGATTCTCAACTAGCTAATCTAAATTAACCTGGATCACTGAATCCCAAACAGCCATGTGGCCTGTTGTACCTTCCAGAGCTCTCAATCATGTCTTCCTGCTTCCGTGTCTCCTGGTGGAGAGATTCCTCTTTGTAAAACCCAGGGTTCCTGTTTCCATCTCAGGAAGTCCCACCTTCCTATACTCTTTCTGCCCAGCTAAGTGGCTGTCAGTGACTTTTATTAACCAAGCAGAGACTTAGAAGGGGCAGTAACCAGATCTCAGCATTGAAATCAGCCTATCAGAAGCAATGTTATTAGACCTCCCTCCAATAGAAAAACCATTGTGGCAACTGGAGAAGAGCACTAAAACACCAAGGGACTCTTAGTTGAGGAAGCAAAATTATCTTCATGTGTGCCATCGGAGTATAAAGCTGCCATCAATGAACAAAAGTTACAGTGATGCAAATGACAGTCTCCTGTCAAGGACAACTGTCTGAAAACAAGCCTTGTCCAGAAAGTAATGAGCTGATTCACTAGGTAATGAACATCTATCCCCTTGGGGTATTTGAGAAGAAGCCAAAGGTGCAACTGGTGAGGAAGTTTCGGAAGGGTGACAGTGTGAGCAAGGTGACCAGAAGATGGCCTTCCAAAGTGAAGAGTCTGGAATTGGGAAACTACCTTCTTTTCTAAAGAAGTTAAGGTTATTTTTTCAGGTAAAAATGTAGAGAAACAAAAGAGCTGTCATTCAAGTTCATCAATCAGTTCAGAGAGCACGTTCCTTCCACTTAGAAAACTTCACCTTTAGCCTCCTTGTGTTCTGCAATTACAGCCTGTAGCTTTCCACAGACTCTGATCTCTACCCACAAGTAGATGCTGTGGTCTTCAGTCAGTCCTAATTATCCTAGCCACATTGCTATCCAACTTCATTTGGTGCAGGAGAAGTGTGAGAGCCCACCTCAGAAACCTTGGACAGACACAGTTCTGGAAAGCTGCTCAATATGTAGTTACCCCGCATATGAGAGCAGTTGCTTCTCTATCTGTTCCTACATGGTTGGAAACAGTCAGAGGGGACTTAGGAAGTCCTTAGGACTTCTAAGGACTCTGATTAAGTTGTCCTTTTGATTTTGCTTTAAGCATTGCTGGGAGTCGAACCTGGGGCCTCATGTGTGCAGGGCAAGTACTTTACCACTGAGCTTCAACTGCCTTTCTTTTCAGTAAGTAGTTTCCTAGAAGAGAGGAAATTTGGAGAGCTGAGCTCTTGAGAACATCAGAATAAGAGATAAAATGTAAAAATCAGATAAAATGTAAAAATTGTTAGGATCATGTCAGTTGAACTAGATTTAGGTATGCTTAACTTCTTTACAAAAGAAATGTTCTAGAAGTTGGAGGTAGGCTGACTCCATGGCTGTGGTTCCCATTGTTCCTTGTCTGTTCTTTCTTGCACAGTTCATTTACCACTGACCACCATGCAGGTATGGTGAGGGACCTCAAAGGATAGTGCATCCATGAGGAAAGGGAGACTGAAGCACTCCATGTTCTCCACACCCACCTTGGATTCTAACCAGCTTCTTCTACCTGGTTATTGAGGGTGCCTGGCCCCCTCATCCTAAGACTGTCACTGATGTGAGTTACCCATATCCTCCAGCTTTGTTTCCAGTCCTATGCCCTGAGCTCCTGCTATAGAGGTTTGGAACTCAGCATGCCTGAATCATGTAAGTTTGGCTATACTGCCATCAAAGCCAGGCTATTTCACCCTGTCCACCTTCACATTGATTGTCCCCAGTCTCCACACCTTCCTGAGGACTTCTCCTCCCTCTTTAGTGAGACCATCATACTCCAGCTTTCCTTCTCACTCACTATCCTGTATAACCCACTGCTTACAGAGGGAGCATGCTCTCAGTCAGGACACCTGTCCCCTTGGCTCTTGATTTAGATCCCTCCTACCTTCCTGCCCCATTAATTGCCTTCTCCATCTCTGATTTTTGTCCTGAGATCTAATTTTGACCCTCTAACTACTTTTGGGACACACACACACACAGTGAATGTCATCCCACCACCTGGATGTCTCACTCAGAATTCCCTCAACCGGAACTTGACATTGATCATAATCCCCCTTACCATTATGCCCCTTATCACCCCCACCATCACACATTCATGGTTTTCCTTTCCTCACAGCTCTCAGTAGCAAAAAGTGATGGGTACCAAGGAGAGGCCAGGAGCCCTCAGGAATGTGGTCCTTCATGGTCAGACTGCTTGTTAGATTTCTAAGATTTGAACAAAAATAAAAAGGATAGCTTAAGCTGATGTAAGCTTTGTCTCCTGGTACTTCAGCAAAAACACACTCAAAATTGGTATACCAGTTCTGGTCATTCTTTCTGGCATAGACCACTGAGACTGATACCAGTAGAACAGTTCCTGGTATGTGACAATCAGCATTATATTAAGTGGGTGAATTTGCATCTTTGACAACAAAGGCATTAAAAACAAAACAAAAAAAAGCAAAACGAACCTAAATATTAACCATTAGAAACCTCCTGAATAGCTTCAAGATTTAATTTTATGTTACACAGAGAACACCTAAGGAATTTTTCTGTCTCCGAAATTTTAAAATAGCTGATTTTACAGATTTTTCCTTTACCTATAGATACACTGATGGATAAATTTTGACTAGACTAATACTTTTTTTAAAAGCAACATAGCTCTTACTATAATAGGTTAGGCATTTTCAGGTTCGTCACAGTAGATTGTTAGGATTGGGTCTGAAGCCACTTTGTAAGCCCAGTGGTCACTAATCAGCACTTGTTTTCCTGACCTCAGTTGTTAACTGCTCATTTGGCAAAATGCCACATGGTTAATCATGTCCTGGCTTCCTGAATCTCTGTTTTTTACAAGAGCCTTTATTTCCTGGGTTTAGCTGCTCCAAAGTGTTCGATAGATGAAGCGTAAAGTCCGGATTTTCAGAGGGACAAAATAGTTCCTGAAGAGGTGACTGGGAAAAGATAACTGTCAATTACATCTCATGTAGTCTAGTAATTAGATTTTGATTGCAAACAGAAAGCATTGCTGAGATGTTCTAGGCTGGAAAAATTAAAGCTTAATTTTTCCCCAGTCACGGCTGCACTGGTCTTCATAATCCCTCTTGGGAAGACTGATGGTTGTGTTTGCTGATGTCAGTGCAGGGCAGCAAAGTTGATTCTAAACCTTTGTGCTAATCAAATGTACCACTACTGTTCTTGTTAGTTAACCTAAGAGTAAAAAAAGTCATAAGCATGTACATTTATATTTTTATACTAATAAATGATGCTTATGAGCATTAAGTATATTAGGGCACCAGGGAAGTCTCAAGTTTAAAAAAAGTTCTTCCATTTAAAATTCTTAGGTCTCAAACCTGGGACAAATGGCTATCTAATGTACATATTTAGTATAGCAAAGTGGACCTGGCCACCAGGTTCTCCTACCATCCCTTAGCCCCTACCTGTTACAGGGCATGATTGCTATGCCCCACACTCTACCCTAAATTTCTCCAGCCCAGGGGCTGGGCTGCCCTTCCCCTAGCTTCCTTTCCCTATATGATCTAGCCATTTTTGTTTCTCAGACTTTTTTGTCTACCCTTTCCTCTTCTGGCTGTTTCCTCTCTCCCTACCCCTCTCCTCACATGGCTGGACTCCTTCTAGGTCCTGACTACTCTGGGTTCTCCCAGATGTCCCTGCCTCTGGCTTTAGTTTCCTTTTTATCTACAATAAACCTTCTCCTCCACCATACCAAGGAGAAGTGATATCCTTCCTTTTTATTTATTTATTCATTCATTCAAAAAGGATAAAAAAGTACTAGAATGTCAGCATGAAAGTGGGAGGATGGTTACTGGGAGAAGAGAAAGATTTTCTTCCTTAGATGGCAGGATTGGCGGTGTGTGGTGGCCCACACCTTAAATTTCAGCACTCCACTTAAGAGGAAGAGACAGACAGATTTATGTGAGTTTGAGGCCAGCCTGGTCCACAAAGTGAGTCCAAGACAGCAAGGGCTCTGTTACACAGAGAAACCCTGTCTCAAAAAACCAAAAAAAAAAAAAGTCACAAGATTAAGTGAGACTATCTGTAGAAAGCATTTAACATCTTTCTTGGCAAGAAAGTTAATAAAGTTTAGTGAAAGGGAGGAAGTAAGGAAGGAGACATTAGCGAGTGTCTTGGTTTCAAAGAGCTATGCCAGATAGCTTAGATTGTTGTTTAAGCTTCTCCCTATTCTGGTTGATGAATGAAAATGAGGACATGACCACTGCAAGGTATGACTGAGGAGAAGATTTTATTGTATTTATGAGGGAGAGAATAGCCAGAAGCATCTGGAAGAGTCCAGACTGAACATGGCCAGCAGAATAGACTGGGGCCATGAGAGGAAAGAGAGAAAGGGAGAGCTGGAGGGGTAGAGAAGAGGGACGAGTGACAGATAAGAGAGGGAACCATAAGTGAAAAAGAGGAGAGGGAATCAGGAAAGGGAAAAGAACCAAGAGGACGGGGAGGGGGGACCAGTAGTACACACAGAGAGAAAGAGAGAACAGAACATGGCCAAAATGGCTGGGTTTGTTTGTTTTGTTTTGTTTTTGTATTTTCATAGCAAATCATAAGCTGAGGCAACTGAAGTCCTTTAGCTGGAAAGGTTTAGGGAAGAGTGCAAGTGAGAAGCTCTGAGAGGAGCCTACACTCTCTAACAGGTGCTTGCAATGCTGAGAGAGTCTTCTGGTGGAAGTTTAGATATCTTTAGAAACACAGTTGTGTTAAATGAATGTTTTTTTTGTTTTGGTCTCAAGTGTGGGATGTGAGGTGCTCTGTCCACTACTGAATACAGACTTGTGAAAAGGGCATGCCAAACATCCTGATGTTTTGCCAGCCGGAAAATGTCCCATGTGGGGAACATATTTACATCCTTTGATGGCTATACTCTTTGGAAGACACATGATCTTGGTCAACAGAAAGTACCTTGTATTGAGGGAGCAAAGTTAGCCAATTCTAAAGCATACTTGTGCCTATTTGGAAGAGGTTGAAAAAAGGAGGCCCTGGCATTGCTTCTCGACACTTCTCATCGTTGCTTCAAGTTGAAAGAGTACAGACAATGCTTTGCCTACGGTTGCCCCTGCTGAGACTTGCTGAAGATCATGACCCAGGTCAGGCTGAGCCCAGGTCAGCCCGTAGAAGACCTGTTTCTCCACTCAGAATGTCACCTTTTCCTCAATCTTCCTCCAAGATTTCCGGCACAGGCCCCTCTCCAAGCCTCTTTGGAGGTAGGATTTTAACACATGCTTCTTTGGAAGTAGGATTTTTATAGTCTCACTGTTGCTTATTTGGGTCAGTGGGTCACTGATGATCCCTTGTGGCTTCCTTATACCCAGATCACATTACTATCAATGGATATTTATAAAGGGCCTCTTGTTGAGTTATTCTAAGTGGTAGTGTTTAGACCCTTACTTGGTACATAGCCATATACTCCTTTACCCTCTTCCTATCTCTGAGTCCCAGGATGCATACATGCAATTGGTTTAGCAAATGAGATTCACCATCAGGAAACCACAGAGTGGGACTAAAGAGATATGAGTTATATGAGTTATTTACACACACACACACACACACACACACACACACACACACACACACCTCTACCTCCCCCCCAATCCCCATAGGCTTTTTGAGGCAGTTGCAGGGTTCCTCAAAATGAGACCAGGGCTCCCAACTGAGGCACCTTTCCCATGGTTCAACTCTTAGCCATTCTTTTATTTTGTATCTTTCCAACAACTTCGTAGTGTAGCTTATCACTGAGTGCTATATGATTACTCCATTTTCAACAAAATAATCAACTCATTAACCTCAATTATTCCTAAAGTATATCTGCCTCATGCCAGGACTCTGACTGACACAGTGTGTTTTAAGACTTGTACTCATGCACAGATTGGAGGGTATTTTTTTAATTGTTTGTTTGTTTTCATACAATACATTTTGGTCATATTCTTTTCCCTCTCCCAATTCTTCCCAGATCGTCTCCTCCCTACTCTACTTTATATTATTTTTTTTAATAATTTATTTTTTATTTCTTCAAGTTACATCTCAATCACAATCCCCTCCCTACTCGCCCCTCCAGTCCCACCCTTCCACCCTCTTCCCCCTCAACCCCCCATCCTCTTCCCTTCTTTTTTTTTTTGTTTAAGGTATTTCTTTTTTTCCCCCCAACAGCTCTCCCTTTCAGTCCAAAAAATGGTTCTGTTTCTTATAACTATAAATACAATACAAAACAACAGAAATAAGCCGGGCGGTGGTGGCGCACGCCTTTAATCCCAGCACTTGGGAGGCAGAGGCAGGCGGATCTTTGTGAGTTCGAGGCCAGCCTGGTCTACAAAGTGAGTCCAGAACAGCCAGAGATATTCAGAGAAACCCTGTCTCAAAAAAAAAAAAAAAAACAACAACAGAAATAAATAGGCCACAATTATAAGAGTTATATGGCTTAGCATACAATCCAAATGTCCAGTCCATATGTATTTGGCACCTGACTTTAACATTCTACTATCTAACCATCTCCATGAGTTTAAAGTTCTATATCTAACTCAGCTTTCATACTAACTTGCCTCATAATTTTAAAAATATCTTCTTAGATCCAGAACACCCTCTTGATTCCTAAACAACTCAAAATTTAGCTATGAGACTCTAGCTATCTATTCTTCAACCACCTCAGAGACCTGAGAGGGATAAATATATCTGATTATATAGGAAGTGCAGGGCCTGCAGCTACCAAAACTAAAAAATGACATACCAGTGGCTGCCTGGACAGTTCCCATTTTCTCTCCATACATTACAGCATCAATCTTCAGCCATTTGGGCCCATTTCTCTGACAGACATTGGTTGTAGAGCAGGAATTATGAAGGACTTACCTACCCTGTCTT
This sequence comes from Lophiomys imhausi, assembly GCA_907164525.1. Lineage (NCBI taxonomy): Eukaryota > Metazoa > Chordata > Mammalia > Rodentia > Muridae > Lophiomys > Lophiomys imhausi. The sequence continues at coordinate 3,154,609 of CAJQZJ010031840.1, forward strand.
GGCAGAGCTAGGCTGTCGACTTATCTGCTTCCAAGTTTTGTCCTTTTTGGACAGAAGTCTGTCTACAGTTGAAGCAAGTGGTTTTTCTAGCCAAGAGAACGGCTTACCACCAACTCGATCATCTCCCACTGGAGATTCTTCGATGCTCATCTTCTACTTGGAGTAGAATAGGGGGTGCTGTCAGGAGCTGACATGTCTCGATATCAAAAAAATCTTAAGTTAAGAAAACATCTTTGAATGCCATATTCTGCAGATCTCTTGAGGTTTTTGAAGATGCCCTATCTATCTCTTATATTTAGATAAGCAAATACTGCTTGTCTCTTAGCAACTTGATTTCTGAGTAGCTTAGAAAATAACTGTGATAGACTGTCATAGTAACTAACAAAATGACACGTTTTCATGACTATTAGTTTCCGTTTCTTAATTATCCTAAACAGTTTATGTCGGTTGGTAGCGAGAGGTCAAAACTTGACATTTCATTTTTAAGTATTACTGCGAACAATACCTTTAAGAAGCGTTACCCTTAATTTTGTATCAATATACAAAGATCAATACCAATGTGGCCAAATATAATCTTAATTTTGTATCAATATACAAAGATCAATACCGATGTAGCCCAATACAGTCTTAATTTTACATCAATATACAAGGGTCAATACCATTGTGGCCAAATATAATCTTAATTTTGTATCAATATACAAAGATCAATACCGATGTAGCCCTATACAATCTTAATTTTGCATTAATATACAATGATCAATACCAATTTAGCAAAATATAATATTAATTTTGTATCAGTATACAAAGGTATAAGGCTATATTCAATAATCTGTCCTTTTTTCTTGATCTTTCCTATACTATGTCTATGTCCTATTTTTCTCAAGTCTGTTCGCTCCTATATAGGAGAGAAAGGAAGATACAGAAAAGCAAAAGAGAGAAGTCCCTGGGTCTAACCTCCAAAACCCATTTAACAAGACCATTTAACAGCTTGTAGTCTTTTCCCCTAAATAAC
>CAJQZJ010031840.1:3175620-3198951 GCA_907164525.1 Lophiomys imhausi
AATAATTAGAATGCAGAGACACACACATAGGATTTGGAAGGACCTAAGTTTAAAAGCTACTTACAAAAGGCCCACACAACACAAACAAATTGTCCTTCGAGACCTCAAAATATATACACTAAAGCTTGTTTAGCTCCAAAATAACAAAATAATTTCTTCTTTAAACCAGATTGAAAGATAACACTTTATATATTGTCAAAAACCAAATTTGCTTCAGGAGAAATATTACCTACCCCCTCCCCAAAAAAAAGAGGGCGATTGTCCCTGAGTGAGGAATAGGGCAGGGCTCTGTTCTTATCTTTCCAGGAGAATCAAAGCATCCATTCAAGGAACCCAGGGACAACTGGACAACCGAAACCTCAGCAGAAATCAGAATCAGACACCAAAAGAAGACGAGTGACCCAGATGATTCAGCCTGACAGACTCCATCAATAGATGTCTCCATCAAAAGCCTACAACCACAACAACTCAATATCGCTAAGACCATTCAGCTCTACACAATGCCCCAGCCAGAACCTCAGTAAAGCCTGGAAGTTCAGCTTCTGCCTACAAACTCCTTAGGACATCTAAACAGCTGAGAACTGAAGGACTGAACATAAAAGGATTGTATTAACATTTTTAACCATTTTCCATTTTGGTTTGGGCCCCAAACAGGTTTACTACGACCCAAATCAGCAGGAAATCATTTCAAGAGAGTGACGTCCCATACCCAGAGGGTGGGGAGGGTGTTTCTCCGCCCCCCCCCCCTTTTTTGGTTTTTTGAAGGACAACTGAAAACTCTGTTATTTAGGGGAAGAGATTACAAGTTGTTAAATGGTCCTGTTTAATGGGTTTTGGAGGTTAGACCCAGGGTATTCCTTCTTTCCCTTTTCTGTATCCTTCTTTATCTCCTATGTAGGAATGCACGGACTTCAGAAAAATTGAGACATAGACAGCACAGGAAGGATCAAGAAGAAAGGTCACATTATTGAATATGCCCTTATACCCTTGTATATTGATACAAAATTAATAGTATATTTGGCTAAAGTGGTATTGACCATTGTTTATTGTGCAAAAATAAGATTGTATTGGTCTACATCAGTATTGATATTTGTATATTGATACAAAATTAAGATTATAGTTGGCCACAATGGTATTGACCCTTGTATATGGTCGCAATATTAAGATTGTATTCGGCCGCATTGGCATTGATCTTTGTATCTTGATACAAAATTAAGAGTATATTTAGCCACATTTGAATAGATCTTTGTATACTGATACAAAATTTAAGGTAACGCTTCCTAATGGTATCATACCTAGAGATACTTAAAAATGAAATGTGAAGCTCTGGCCTCTTGATACCAACCGTCTTAAACTGTTTAGGATAGTTAAGAAAAACAAACTCCTAGTCATGCATGCATGTCACCTTGTTAGCTACTAAGACAGTCTATCACAGATATTCTCTAAGCTACTCAGTAATCAAGTTGTTAAGAGACAAGCAACATTTGCTTATCTAAATACAAGAGATAAATAGGGCATCTTCAAAAACCCCAAGAGATCTGCAGAATATGGCATTCAGAGATGTTGTCTTAAATTAAGATTTTTTTTTGATATTGTGACATATCAGCTCCCGACAGCACCCCCTATTCTACTCCAAGTAGAAGATAAGCATCGAAGAATCTCCAGTGTGAGATGGTTGAATTAGTGGCAAGCCTATCACTTGGCATGTAAAAACTCCTTGCACCAACTGCAGACAGACTGCTGTCCAAAAAGGACAAAACTTGGTAGCAGGGTAGTCGACAGCCTAGCTCTGCCAAGACAGGGTAGGTAAGTCCTTCACAATCCCTGCTCTACAATAAATGTCTGTCAGAGAAACAGGACCAAAAGGCTGAAGACTGATGCTGGAATGTATGGAGAGAAAATGGGAACTGTCCAGGTAGTCACTGGTTTGTCATTTCTTAGTATTGGAAGCTGTAGGCCCTGCACTTCCTATACAATCAGATATATTTATCCCTCTCAGGTCTCTGAGGTGGTTGAAGAATAGACAGCTTGAGTCTCATAGCTAAATTTTGAGTTGTTTAGGAATCAAGAGGGCATTCTAGATCTAAGAAGATGGTTATAATAGTGATGCAAGTTAGTATGAAAACTAAGTCAGTTATAGAACTTTAAACTCATAGAGATGGTTAGAAGGTAGAAGGTTAAAGTCAGGGGCCAAATATGTATGAACTGGACATTGGGAAGGTATACTGGGCCATTTAACTCTCATAAATGTGGCATATTTAATTCTGCTGTTTTGTATAGAATTTACCGTTATAAGAGAAAGAACCATTTGTTGGAATGAAAAGAGAAGCTGTTGGGGGAGGGAAGAGGGTGGAAGGGTTGGACAGGAAGGGGGAATAGGGAAGGGTTTGTGACTGAGATGTAACTTGAAAAAAAATAAAGTAATTATAAAAAAAAGTAAAGAGAAACTTTGAGGATGTCAGTTATGCTTTTATGTTAATTGTGGTGATGATTTCGTGGATATTACATATGCGGCAAACTGACAAAAGTATCATTTAAAATATGTGTAGCTTGTTGACTACCAATTCTACCTCAGTAAATGTGTAAAAGTATGGTGGAGAAAAAGAAGTTTCCCTTGAGAGAAAGCCATAATGTTTTATCTCATTAGCTAATCTGTCTCATAGTCACATATACAGTCAGTATCTTTCGAAATTTGCCATTTTTACATATTTAATAAGTCTTTGGAAGAGGGCAGTATCTAGTTGATCAGTATCAGTCAAGATGGTCTCCCTTAGGGCTGGGAAACTGTCTTAGCACTCTGTTTCAGAGGACTCACATTTGACGGTAACTCCGGATCCAGGGGCATCTGAAACGCTCTCCTGAATTCCATGGGCATATAAAACACCCACAGATGCACACACCCACACAAAGGCACATTCATATAAACATTGTTTTTAGAAGTAAAACAAATCTTTCTTTCTTTCTTTTAAAGAAGGACTCTTATATCCCTTGGTTATACATTTAACTCGTTGGATCTTCTTGGAAGATTCTTAAGCTTATTACTCAGTTTTTAAAGTTTCTGCTTTTTCTGTCTGGTTTGATAAATTTTCTTTATCAGTCCATTTTACTTTCTCATGCTAACTTGGAAACTATAGCATTCCTTTTTATCCCACCAACAGATACATTTTATACTCTTCTGTTCATAAGACATTTTCTCCCACAATCTGGAAATAAGCTAGCAATTATTTCCACAAGATTGACTCTGAAGTAGTTCTACATACATTGGTTTCTTCCCTCTTCCCTCTGCCTCTCCCAGATGAGACCCTGGCAGCAATAGTAACTCAGCACTCTGCACTCTCCAGTGTCTAGGACTCACTAAGGTCATTTCATACTTTAAGTAACCGGAATAAAATGATCTTTTCAACCTCCTGCTTCTGTTCTCAAAGCCCTGACCCAATACCCACATCACGTAAAACTTGTAGAGACCCGAACATTATGTAATGTTCTGTATCTGCGTTTACTAAGCAAGAGTGTTTATGTGGCAGTCATTATGTGCCAGGCACAGCTGAAGATGACATGTCAATTCATTTAGCATTTACAACTCTGTGAAGTAGCGCCATCATTTCCTCCATCCTATGGGTAAAGAAACCAAATCACAGCGAAGCAAAAGAACAAGTTCACTGAGTCAGGAAGAGGGGGAACCAAGGTTCAGATCCCAAGAGTGTCCTGGGCAGTGTTTCTCAACCTGTGGGTCACAACCCCCCTGGGGTAACCTATCAGATACCCTGCATATCAGATGTTCACATTATGGTCTGTAACAGTAGTGGGATTGTGTTTATAAAGTAGCAATGAAAACATTTCTATGGCTGGGGGTCACCACAGCAGGAGAAACTGTATTAAAGGATCTCAGCGTTAGGAAGGTTGAGAACCACTGATCCTGAGAGTCTAGGACTGTGTCAGATGCATCAGCTGTGTGGGAAGCACTTGGGATTTTTTTTTTCCAAATGCAGACTCTGATCTCGATCCTGAACTGTTGAATTCTGTATTTTAACAAGATCCTTGGGTGAGCAAATGTACAAGGAAGTTCATATCTACTGCTCTATAGTGTACAGAGAGTGAGGGGTAGACACACACACACACACCAGTACACCCTGAATTCAGGAATTTTCATAAACACCTTTGTCTACTCATTTAAAATGATGGGAGCTTACTGAGAATAGGCCTCATGGACTGGCCTTAACCATATACATGGCCAATAGTTTTCTTCTTTTGCATGTAGCTTCCATTTCTCCTCTTAAAAATCATGTAAGTCTTTCTCTTTATCCTTGAAGTTTAGAAATCTTAGCAAAATCTGCCTTTGTGTGTATATATTCTCATCAATCATTCCTGAAGGTAGTGAGCCCTTTCAGTTTGCAAACTCTGATTGTTTTCTTCATCTCAGGCAAATGTTCATCTACTTTGGTTAATTATTACCTCTCCTCCATCTGCTCCTTTAGTTCCCATAGAACTCCTAGGATTTCCTAGTTATGTGTCCTTGGTACACCCTCCAAATTTCTCACCCCTTATCTAATGGTTCCCCTCTCACCCTTTACCTTTCTTTTTGGATGACATTTCAATGTGACTCACTGTGCCATTTATAAATCTCTTCTGATTTCTATACTGAATTGTCCAAATGTTCAGAGAATGTGAAAGAGAGTGATTACTTTCATTTCCTTAGAGCCCGTTCCCTGATCAATTTTTCATCTGTTCCTCAGTTTGGTTTGTGTGGGGTTTGGTTCTTTAGACCTGTGCTGTCTCCCTGTCCCTAAGGTTAGATCACTGTGTAGATGTGTGTGTTGTCCTTATCTTCTCCCTCAGCTCAGGTCTGGATGATGCAGCAGCCTGTGAGGCAGTGGCCCTTCAGGTAGCAGAAAGAGGTGCTGACTTTTTGCCTAGGAGGCCTGCAGTGAAGAAGCCACCAGGCTGCCAGGCCCCTCTGAGTCACCTGAAGATGTCTCTACTCCTTAGCATGTCACACTTTTCTTACCTTGGGAACAAAGAAGGAAGTTGCCCACTAGGTCTCTTGGGAGCACGGGATACAAACATGTTCAGAGTAGACTAAGGTCATTGCCTTGAAGACCACAACTCTCTGAAATCAAGCTCTGTAAAGAATTCCTTCAGTTTTGCAAAGTTCCCAGGGGTAAGGACAATACGTAGAAGGATTCTTCAACTGGCCTCCTTCATCTAGAATGCAATACAAGGATAAAATGCTATACAGCCATGGAAAAGTATATTGTAATGTTTGTTATGTATTATGTTTGTCATGTTGCCTATGATAGGTCAAATAATATAAAAAATGGGAGAATGTCATAAAATAATGAATTCTATAGTATCACTTTAAGAATATTAAATGTATGTGCACATGCACACTCATTAAGGCTTTTAGGTTGCAAGTAATGAAAAGTAGCTTTGGTTAGTGTGAGCAAAAAAAGAATTCAAACATAAAATTGTTAATTTGGATGAATACTGACATATTTGAAGAGCTGATAGCAAATGCTAGACTATCAAAATGTAGAAAAGGAAAGAACAGAGGTCCTGGGAAACATGAAGGTGTTTGTGGCAGCAGTACACAGACTTAGAGACTGTGTGTGTGTGCTTGTGTGTGTGTGTACATGTGTATGTGTATGTGTGTGTGTGAAGCTATGTATATACTAGCTAGGCTCTGAACTTATAATCCTCCTGCTCAGCCTCATCAAGAAGGATTACAATTGACATATCTGGTTCACAGATCTCTTTAGAATATTGCCAGTTACAGGACTCAGTAGCCATGTCTGGATCCCCTTACTGGAGAGAACATATCTGTATTGATTTTGATCCATTTTCTGTTCCTATATCAATCAGCTTATCCAAAAAAAAAGGCAGGAAATACATTGAATATCTCCAAAGTTCTCTAAGGTTTGCAAAGATAGCATTAATATTATTGGAGACATGGCAGCAGCAACTACACAGGAATCCATACATTTCCCCCCAACACACAGTGGCTGCCCTCCCCGAACCTGAATACCCATCAAACTGCTACTTCTAAAAGGTAGAAATAGTAAGACATGATTAAAAGAATAGAATTTTTCTTTCTTTTTGTTGTTGTTTGAAGCACTTTAGTACTTTTAGAATTTTCATGGTAAACTTGCTTGAATTGTTGATGATATTGGAATCAAACCCAGGGCCTTACACAATTTGGGACTTCTTAGTGGTCTACCACTAAGCTACACCCCAACCCTTATGATGAACATTATGAAGAAGGACATTCAACTCCCATCAACACATGCAGCACCATAGGCAAGATCTGCCAGAGCTGCCCCTCTCACTTCCCCTGGGCCACTCTTTACACAGGGGGTAGCAGTACCATCATGACCCAACCCAAGCAAAGGCAGTCCATAATGAGCAACACTTGGAGAACTGACTGAGAGCCAGGGTACCTGTTCATAGCTCCAGTTCCACCTTACCTTGTCATCTCAAAGTGGGATATTTCTACTTTCTCTTCACAGTTTATCTATGCAGCCTCTAGCAACATACAGATTAACCTTGATACCTCAGTGAGAGTAAGACAATATATGTAAAAATGTTTTGTGGGATTTATTAGTCTTCTAGAGATCCCACAGCAACATGTCACAGAACAGTATATTTTTGTTTAGGTGCTACTGGGGTTCATTGCTCTTGAGACTTCCCCTCCTGGCTTGCAGATGGCCACTTTCACACGCAGGCCTTATTTGGGCTTCTTCTTTGCAAGCGTGCCCTTGCTGGATGTTCCAGGAAATTTATTTGTTTCAATGTTTGTTTTTGAGACACAGTCTCACATTTCCCTGGCTGACCTCAAAGTTGCTAAATAGCCAAGAATGACCTTAAATTTCTGATTTTCTGGCTTCCACCTCCCGAAATGATGCTACCATAGGCATGCGCTGCCATAGTTGGTTTATGCTGAGAATCAAACTGAGGGCCTCCTGCCTGCTAAGTAAGCACCCTACTAACTTGATTACACCCGCTGCCCTTCTTAAAGGAACATAATTCAAAAAATAGTCATACGAGCAGAGATTTCTGCTGGGACACTGACACATGGCATTGAGTCAGACATTTGGCTGATAGCAAAGTGAACTGTGGTACCCCTTGTTGCATTTCTGTTGGCGTGTGTAAAATGAAGCTAGTGTTGGGGTAGAGTTAAGCATTCTAAATGTTAATTGGTCCTGTTTGCTGTCTGTTACTTATATTGACTTTGATTGGTTAAATAAAATGCTGAGGCCTGAGATTGGGCAAAGACAGAAAAGGTGGGACTTCCTGGGATTAGAGCAGGAAGCCTGCGCTTTAGACAGAGGATTTAAACATTCCAGCCAGCAGCAGGAAGAAAGACACACGCTATGGGTTAGGGAAAAGAACCTCATTCCACATGGCCAGGAACATCGGCATGGCATGGAAAATGGCAGTCTAAGGGTACGTATGTATATATGGGGTCATATTTGGGCAATAGAATTAAGAGCTATCTTAGATGGGCTAGGATTGCACAATTCAGGCCAAGGCTTGTTAAAATCCACATGGTGTCTGTGTACTCATTTGTAATGGCCGCTTAAAGATTAACAACTGCCGAACCAATTAACAATAATATAAATACTATTTAAACAATTTAATTAACCATATTTTTTTTAACAAGCTAGGGCTGGAGAGATGGTTCAGTGGGTAGGGCTTGCTGCTCCAGCGTGAGGATCAGAATTTGGAACCCCAGCATCCATGTAGGAGCCAGGTACTGCAATGCGCCTCTATAACTTCAGTGCTGCAGAGCATACCCAGATGGGCACAAGGGCTTTGTGGCCAGCCCATCGAACCAAAACAGAAAACTCCAGGTTCTCCGATAGACCCCGACTTACAAAATAAAACGGAGAGGAATAGAGAAAGACAATCAGCATCCACCTGTGGCCTTCCCATGCTCACACAGCGGCACCTCCATTTGCACACACACGTACATACACGTGTACAACACACATGTGAATGGGTAGATAGATTAGAAAAACTTAACCAAACTACAATGGCTCAAGACAATATTTAATTCGAAAAGAAGAAACCCATTCCTGACCTGACAGCAGTTTGTAAATTTCCTTTCATGACTCTGTAGGTTGACAGGCTCTGTTGGGTGTCCTGCTTTGCATGATGTTAGCTCAGCTTGTAGCCATCTCAGACCTAAACTAGGCTGCACTATAAAAGGCTTACTTGCATGACTGGCTGTGAGCACTGGCCAGTACCGTGTGGCTGAGCTAGGGCACTCAGAGCACTGATATGATCCCTCCTCCTGGCTTTAGGCTTCTCTTAGCTTAAAGTCTAGTTTCCAAAAGACGAAAATTGGAATATGCCATTTGCTCTAATGCCTACATATGGGAATTCCAGACTGCCACTTCTAAAACATTCTATGAGGCAGGCCATATTTAAAAGGGAACAAGATTTTTACCTTTAAATGTGAATACTAGTATGCACACACAAGGAAGGGAGAAGCAGGTGACATCCCTGCTGAGGGTACACCATCACACTCTCGCAAAGCCTGTGTACATCCCACAAGTACTCCATGTTTGCAATGACATAGGCTCAGTCCCAATTTATGACAAATATGTCTTTACACCTCAGAAAACTTCCTACACCTTAAGATAATCCATTAGGTACCAAATACCGAAATTATCTAGAAAAAAAATTCCCTTTTTTCTTCCTTAAGCATGTAAGTTATAACCATTTCCGTCTAAGAGATTTGAGAGAATGGAATTATGACGAGTATAATGTGAAAAAAATCCCCTTTGCATACACTTCATCATTGATTCCATAGACTATCAATATTTCTTAGAAAAAATTACATTTTTCCCACATTCCAATTTTCCCTAAAATTAACATAATTCATTAGTATGATATATTTGTTTTAACTAATGAAGCAAGAATGATAAATTATGAATAGTCTACTCATATTTCCTTCATTCTTCATTTGTTTTCTCTTCTGGCATACTAAATTTAGTCATTTTTGTCTCAGACTCCTCTTGACTTTAAAGTTTCTTGGACTTTCCTTGTTGCTGTTTACAGCCATAGGAACACTAGATGGGTGTTTCAGAGGATAGTCAGTAATAGGGCTTTTCTGATGATTATTCTCGAGATGGACTTGAGGAGAAAAGCCACAGAGATAAAGTTCCATTTTTCTTCAAACCACCTCTAAAGCATGCACTAGAAATATGGTACGTCGCTGAAAATGCTGAACTTCAGCACTTGACTAGGGTAGTGTTCTTCAGGCTTTCTCCCGCCACATCTCTATTTTATAAAAAGAGAATTAATTATGCTTCTCCCCTGATAGCAGATTGCTACATAAATTATATGTTATTTTTTTTGCAAGAGATTTGTCTATTTTCCTCCACTTATCTTTGAATTATTTATGCCAGTATTTTCTTGTGAATATTTTTCCTGTGCTTTGGGTTATAATTTAACATTCTTTTGTTTGTACAAGTGTTTTGGCTTTGCCCATGTTGAAGCTCTTTTGGCTTATTCCTGCATAATTTTGTCATGCCTGATACAATGGTCAGTTTGTTGTTGGAGCACTTCCTTACTTTCTGCAGCAGGATGTTGAGGTTCAACTTTTCTATTCCTTGTTCTGGTCATAGAATCATCCATTTCACCAAAGAGGCATCTTCTTTTGAAAATCATTTTAGAAGCCAATATCTAGGTGATGAATGTTTCATTTTTAATATTTAATGTATTTTATTTTATATGCATGAATGTTTTGCTTTCATGTGCATGCATGCACATATGTGAGTGCATACACACACATACAAATACACACACAAACACACACACAAACACACACACACACATCATGCTCCTGGTGATAGTTGAGGTCAGAAAAGGTGTCAGATCCTCTGAGATAGGAGTTACAGATAGTTGTGAGCCACCATCTGTGTACCAGGAACTTAATCTGAGTCCTCTGCAAAAGCAGCCAGTGCTCTTAACCACTAAGCCATCTCTTCAGTCTTTGTTCCATCTTTAAAGTATGATGAGCTACTCTCCAGCATATTTGTTTATCCCTGACTAATCCATGGATTCTTACCAAAATTGGGTTCTGACCCTCAGCTATCTGGCTTTTTCTATACATAAATGTTATAGGAGCTTCTCTTTTCCAATCTTCCCTCCAATTTTAGATATTTAAATTTTCTATTGTTGGCCAGGTGTGGTGGTACATCCCTTTAATCCCAGCACTCAGGATGCAGAGGCAGGTGGATCTCTATGAGTTCGAGGCCTGTCTGGTCTACAAAGTAAGTCCAGAACCGTCAGGGCTCTGTAATACAGAGAAATCCTGTCTCAAAAGAAAAATTGTTTTTCTATTGTCATGCAACTTCTTATTTTATAACCCTATTAAACTAATAGATTAATTTTGAGAAAACCTAAGGCATAAGTAAGAAAATTTGGCATTGTAGAAATCCATGACCATTGCCATCAAATTGTTCCAGATTTCCTTCAAGATTCAAGCACATCCCACACACTGCTCCTGGGACTGCATGGGAGTTTCATCTCACTAATAAGCAAAACTCAAGATTTTCCCACATCACAATACTTTAAGATGTCACATAAGTTAGATGTGTAGTGTGCATTTGTAATTCCTATACTCAGTAGGCTAAAGATCTTGAATTTGAGAATAGCCTGGGCTACACAGTTAATTTCAGGCCAGCCTTGACTACATAGTAGAACCCTATCTAAAAAAAAATAAACATTGTGTTGGAAATTGATCCATTCAAACTTAATCAATAAAGGGTTTGAACATTGTATAGGATCTGATATTAGGTGAGCTGTGGCTCTGCAGCAGCCCATACCTGTGATGGTTGGTAGACTCACTGTTTTCCAACAACGTCCCACATGGCATAAAGATCTTTATGTGGAGGGTACTATGATGGAGATGGAACCTGAAGTAATAAATAAACATAAAGAAAAAAAGAAATCTCAAAAAATATTTATGTGGCTTTCCTGTAAAATTTCCTGTGGGGAAAAAAATGGTCTTCTCTTCTCTTGACCTCCAATGTCTTCCCTTTCAACTGACTTTCTCAGCTCTTTTCAGGAAGCACTCCTCCACTTCTGTGGATCCCAACCAGGCTTTTCTAGTCACATTCAGTTCATCTCCATCAAGCCCTTCTGCTCATGTTACTGCCTAGTTCCTAGAGCCACCTTATATCTAAATTGCCATATAGCTTTGTTCCCTCATTTTGGTATGCCAAGGATCCCACATCTCTCATGGAGCTGCAGCAGATGACCACCCAGAATTAGGAAATACATGCTCAGCAGGGTTCCCTTACATTTTTGCTCAGTAAAAATATACAAAAGGTAGAAACACAAGGTGAAAATAGCAATTCCCACTTTCAGTGCAAACTTATTTTCTTACCAAAACCTAAGTGGATAGAATCACATACATGCAGGATAATATATAGGCTTTGAGGTCATTGGAATTGAATTTGGATCTTAATCATTGACTGAATACTGGAAAAAAATCTGGACTTCTCTCAAGCTAATTTTTCCTTCCTAAATGTTTCACATATAGGTTGATTTAGAATACTATCTCCATTTCTCATGGGTATCTGCAAAACTGTTTTTTGTTTGTTAGTTTGTTTTTTGTTTTTGTTTTTTTGTCGAGATAGGGTTGCTCTATGTAGCCTTGGTTGTCCTGGACTTGCTTTGTAGACCAGGCTGGCCTTGAACTCAGAGAGATCCACCTGCTTCTTCCTCCTGAGTGCTGGGATTAAAAGGGTGCATACCTGGTTTTAATATAAAACCTGGTCGGTTTCTTCCCCATTTCTTCCTAGTAGAGACTCTGTGGGAGAGAATTTCCTTTCAATTACCCAGGCTTTCTTACTCCCTACAACCAGTTATTCTTTTGAGACTGTTAAACAGGGCGGAATGGCATGCTTCTAAAATGTTCATTTTTGGAGTGAGGAAAGTGTGATCCATAGGGCTGCAGTGACTTTTCCCAGGTGAAGACACAGAAAATTAGGTTGCCATTCCAGGATTGTCCCAATTCATTTGTGGGATATTTACTGAAGACTGGCCATGTGTCACATGCTACAGTCGGCATAAACTGTAAAACTGGAGATTATGTACACTTAATATCCTAGGAGAGATAAACACACTTCACAAACTATAACAACGTATGATCAGTGCTAATTTCCCTCTTGTTGGAGAAATTTTAAAGCCCAGGGCTGCATCTGCACCAGAATATGAATGTGAAAATCGATGGATGTTGACTAAAGTGGCTTTAGAAGGCATCAGGTTGAGTCCTAATGGATGGGAAATGACTTCTTGCAGACATTCCTCTTACCTAAAGCCTTATTCAGCCATCCATTTAATCTTTCTCCAAACACATTTATAGAAGACCTACTAAATGCACAGTGCCATGCATGCAATCAGGATAGAAAAATGAAAATAAGATTGCTGCCTAAACTCTAGGCAGTAAAAAAATATGCACAGACAGCTTTCTGGAACTTGAGTGTTCACAGATTTTAAAGAGATTTTAGGAATAATCTAAAGTTGATTCTTCCAGAAGCCTGCACTTCTTTCCAGTCGTACTGTAATTAAAACTGCATTATGTGAAACACACTTTCAATATACAAGAATCCTGATCTTGGAAATGCAGGAAGATTTGGAAGTGATTTTTACAATTGGATTGAGACTCATTCACTCTTTGACTGTTCTGATTATGCAGCCAGAGCCTCCTGGTCAAGAATTGATTTCTAACACATGTCCACATCTTTGCAGTGAATTTTCATATCACAGTTTTATGACCCTGAAATAAAATTATAAGCTTTATATATTATATAATTGGTAATATATACCTATATGTATAATTTTTCACTGAGTCATAGAAACTCAACTTGTTCACTACTGTGAAAATGCAGTTGCAAAGCTGTCAAATTAAAGTCACAACAAAAATCAATAACTATTCGTGGGGTTTTCTCTCATTTTTCCCTGCATCCTCTCAACGACAGTATCTTAAAATAAGCCAGCCTCCAGAATGGAGAGGTGTTACTGTCAGCACATGACAGAACTGATGGACTAATCAATTTTTGCTTTTTAGCATTATCTTTAGGGCCTAGATATACATTATTTATTCATTTTTACTTGGAACCAGCTTTATGGAACTTGACCAAAGGGATGAGACACTGTTTTATTTCTATAAATATCTGCTGGTGGTGGGCATAAAACACAGGAGACAAGTGTTGCTTTCAGAAGTTGGCAATGACGTCAATTATAATACTTTGAAGAAAGGAAGTGGGGAGAATAATAAATGCTCTATTGATGTCTTTCCTCCAAGCCTTACTAAATCTTTTCTCCCCCTCCCAAAAAAAATGTTCCAGTCTTACATTAAGTCAGAAAGAAGAAAAGGGGCCTGGGTTCTTCTATACATTTCATTTTTGCAATATAAAGAAGTCAAAATGGATGGAATAATTGCCAAAAAAATTGGTGACAGAAAATCTCTGTTTATATCTCAGTATCTACATACACTATATGTGCTACCTAACCTGAGTTACATTAGAAATAATGACTGTCCTAGGGAGACTTGAACACAGGACACACTTTAAGTAAATGCTCTGAGGAATGGCACAGATCCAGTGCCTGTTAAAAACATCCTTCCCTAAAGGTCAGATGCACTCTACTACAAAATGTAAGAAGTCATTTACATAAGGTGGTTCAAAAATAGTGAAGTGTGACACAGGACATAGTCCTTTCCTCCAACTTAATCTGTGAAGAGAACCACTTAAAACCCACCTCATCCTGAAATATGTGTGTGAATACTAAATATTTAAAAATGACTGTATCAAACTCTGTCAATGGTACCAACATTATAGAAATGGAATGGAAAGATATTGGCATTTCCTAACATACTTTGTTCATCTCTTCTTATTTATTGGAAGTAACATTAATCAATTAACATTATCCATATTGTCAAATACAAATTTAGGTACATTTTCTCTTCTTTTCTCAAACTCTTTTTTTCACCTTTCTGTTACTTTAACTTTTGCCCTGCTTTCTAGATAAGGACTCTCTGTGAAATGCATGAAGACATTTCATTGGTGTGTATGGAGTTTTGCAGTATTCTGCTAATAACTGTTAGTATAACATTTTCATTTGTATTACAGTAATAGAGTAAAACTAAAGTTGAATGAAGGGATTTGGTGTGTGTGTGGCAGCAGCATTTGGAGGGATTTATGTATTATCTAATGAGGTTTCCTACACTGATTATGTCTGAAACCAACTTTGAAGTGAAACTGCTGCCACAAATCATATTGCCGGACAGCTTGATTTTTTTACTGTTTTTAGATCCAAGGCATATACAATGTTTTGTTTTGTTTTCTCAAATGGAAGTATTTCATCATGGCACATACAATGTTTTGTTTTGTTTTCTCAAATGGAAGTATTTCGTCATGTATCATAGCAAGCCAATGGGGTCTGATTGCTACTGTGATTTTCAGATGCGAATATGCAGGTTCCCTGCAGCTTCTACACCTAAGATAATGAAAAAATAATAATTTCTTGGTACCTTTCTACTCTCCTCCCTGTAAATATTTTATATTGGAGTAAACTTATCCTTGCGTCTACTTGTGCCAGACATTCACGTGGGGCATCCGAGCAAGACACAACAACTCTCTACCCCATGCTGGAGCCTCTCAACACCCTTGGAGAGCTCCATTCTTTGCAACGCTTCCTATTGCCTCAGCTCCAGGTTCTGGGCCTCTCTGTGTCCCTTTACAGTCAAAGCCATTCTCTATTAAGTCATTCCACAGAAATGATGTCACCTGACCCGTCAGTGTCTGGAATTCTGTTAGATAGGAACCTGCCTGGGTGTGGCACAGAGTTCCCAAACAGAAATCCTTTTTCAACTTTGGGACAAGCTAACTCTGCCTTTCTACATACATTATATTCTTATTCTCTAGTCAGCTGAGGTCACAGTATGAGTTCCAGCAAGTGAAGTGCAAGCATGGTCTGTGCTACTTTCTATTTGGGCCACAAAAGCCTTTCAAACATAATAGGACTTTCAGCTTCCACTGACTTACAACAGAAAGCCACAGAGTGGCCACAGATTGATCAGAGACACATGGAAAGGAAAATGAGAAAGCTGGGTGTGGCATGTGCCTGCAATCTCAGCACCATACAGGTTAAGTCAGAAAAATCACCCAGCACCTTGAGTTTGAGAGAAACCTGAGCTACATTGTAATTTCAGTCTCAAGAAACAAAAGCAGGCTGGTGAAATGGTTTAGCAGGTAAAGGTGACTGCAGCTAAGCCAGACAACCCGAGTTCAATCCCATAGAAGAGGAGAACCAACTCCGGTAAGGTGTTCTCTAGACTCCACCCATATGATATATGTGCACACACACACACACACACACACACACACACACACACTCAAATACACACACACTGACATACATACAAATAAACAAAAATGAAATAAGAAGAAGGAAACAAACAAACAAAAAAACTCCACCTGGCAGAAATACCAGTGGAGAACATTCAGCTTAGTTTGCAATGTAAGTGAGAAAGGAACTTTATCTGTGTTAAGCCACAGATGTTTTTATTTATAATACAGTTTTTAATTTAGTCTTGGACAATTTCACATATGTTAACAATGTATCTTGATCATAGTGACCCTCTATTTTCCATTTTCATTCGTCACAAGTACCATCAACACATTCCCCCTTACCTTCATTTCTTCCATTTTGTTTTGTTTTGTTTTGTTTTGGGGGAGGTTGACTTAGATCTGCCATTTAGGGCTAAGTGTGTAATAGTCACTTATTCTCCACACTAGGATCTGTTATAAATATCTGCATTAACAGCTGACCACTACAGAGAGAAGTTTCTCTTAAGCGAGACTTTGAATATGTTTTTTATAACATCTAGTCCAGTGCATTTGGACATAAAATGTCCAAAACAAATTTCCAAAATGAACATACACACACATGCACGCACACACCACAATATTCATCTCCCTTTTGGACTCCATTTTAACCACCTATTTTCTGTGGCTATCAATGATATGGTGAAGCACATGTGAAACTCCAAATTTAGCCAGCTTACTTTCTGGTCAGACTTGTCACTGTCTAGGACTTTCTTTGTAATATCTCCAAATCATAAATGTGCACACAATTCTGTTTTTTAGTTGAACATAATTTTTTACAATATATTCTGGTCACTGTTTACACTCTCTAATCTCCTGCTACATCCTCCCACCTCCTCACCCATCCAACTCCATGCCTTTTTTTCCCCCTCTCTCTCTCTCTCTTTGGAAAACAAGCAGACAAATAAAAACCAAACAAACCAGAATTTTAAAAATGAATGAAAGAAAATGTATGGAGAAGAAACAAACGCACACACACAAACACACACACACACATCCCATAAAAAACACAATATTGGAAACCATAATATGCATGCTAGCTCCATTTAAGCTTCATTTAGCATTTTGTTTCTTTAAATGTCCCTTGAGGTCATTTTGTCTTAAGCATTCTCATGTCTCACTTTATGTACAGGGCAATGAGCTTTTAAAACTCTGATAGTTTCCAGAGGAGAAATATGAATCACCACACGTTACTCTCCTGATCTGAGGCTTCATATACACAACTTCATCAACTTCAGATTAAACATGGTCTTCATTTTTGTGCACCATGCCACTTTAGCCTCAGATATTCCAAAGGTAAACTCGTGATTTACCTTCTCCATAACCCCCAAAAATCGTTACGATGGTTAGCTTTAATTGTCCAATTCATACAATGTAGAATCACCTGAGAGTTTTAATGAAGGAATGTCTATATTGGATTGACCCATGGGCAGTCTGCAAAGTCTTGCCTTAATTAAGGTAGCTGATGTGGGAAAACCCTCCAGCTTTGGGAAGCATCATTCCTGAGGCGGGGGTCCTAAACTATATAAGAATTGAAAGTCAAATTGAGCCTACATGCACCTATCTCTCTCTTCTCCTGACTTGTGAGTGAGATATGACAAGCTGTTTCAAGTTCCAGACACAAACTTCCAGTTATGTTAGGGCAATACCTGGATTATACACTAAAACAAACCCTTTCTCCCAGCATTGATTTTCATCAGCGTATTTTATCACAGCAACAGAAATGAAACTAGAACAACTGCCCTCTGCAGTTTATTAATGTCACCAAAATCCTTTCCATCTGCTTGGAGCCTTGGCTCAGAACTCAGGAGCCACTCTTGACTGTTTTAGCTCCCTGAACCCTTACATAACTCCTTCCATCAGCGAATCTGGCAGATTCTCTCCCAAATGGATCTCTGATTTGTTTATCTATTTCAACTTCTGTTGCCACATTTCCAGTCTAGGACATTGTTATTTCCTGTCTTGAATAGCTCAACAGCTTCCTACCTAGCTGTCAGGTTCATTCATTCATTCATTCATTCATTCATTCATTCATTCATTCATTCAAGGCTGTTATTCCTTTCCCAACTAATAAAGTATCTACACAGCTACCCATGAAGTCATGGAGAACATGAGTGAGCCCTGTTCCAAATATAACATATGATTATTTCTTGTATTAGTTACTTTTCCATTGCTTCGATAAAACACCATGATACAGAGGAGAAGGCATGCCAGTGGAACCAGCACCTGTATGTGGCAGCAAGAGGTTGCTTGCTCAGTTTTCCATGCATAAAAAACAGGAAGAAGAATTTTGGCACACATATGGCTTACTTTTCCCCTTTCTATTCAGTCCGGGACCCTAGACTATGGAATAGTGGGTCTTCCATATTTAGTTAACCCTCTCTGGAAGTGTACTCTAGGGCATACCCAGAGGTGTGTCTCCTAGGCGATTCCAAACCCAGCTTTGCTGACAATGAAGATTAAGCATGGCACCTAGCATGCTTAAGGCACTAGACTTATCTCCAACCCTGCAAATAATCAGTTAATTAAAAATTTAAAACATTCTGATGACCCCTAGGGTTGATCTATAGTGGTTTTATTTTGATGTTTCTTGAATGTGTATAAAACTATGTATGTATAATTATAGAACTTGTGTTACTATAAATGAAAACAAAACACAATGATTTCAAAACTGACAAAAATTCAGTTTTACAGAAGTAACATAACATGATGCCTAAAACTAAATTGCTTCTTGCCACAGCCATCATACTTCCTGCTATATGCAGACACAATCTTTGGCCTGCTTTACTATATTGTAGGATTTAGTTCTGTCACTTGCTAATGAAGTGGACATCCAATGGGTGCATCAAAGGGAACACGAACACAGATTCATTTTCCTGTCAGTGAGACACTTTGCCCTAGTGGTGCTGCCTTGTAGGCCCCCAGTGTATGAGGAGGCTCTTGGCCCTCATATGACTGCTGAACTGGGGTGAGGGACTGTTATGTAGGGACACTCCACTCCAGAGGAGTGGGATGGAAGGGATAGGGGGTAGAGGATGGGAGGGCAGGACTGGGAGGGGTGGAAAGAGGACACTGTGATGGAGATGTAACCTGAAGTAATAATAATAATAATAAAGAAACAGTATAGTCCTATAGTTAATCTTTAGATCATTACTGACACAAAAACATGAAATTTTTTTTGTAGGAAAGTACCATTGCTAGAGTAGAGGATCTACTCATGGATTACTCTCTGAGAAACAGTTCTATAATCCATGGATGGATTTGATAACTTGCCTAAATTGATTATTTGTGTATATGTTCCTTCATTGAGCAGAAAAATCACTGGGTACCTACAATTGTCTTCTATTTCCAGAGTGTTAGTTATCATCAGTATTGTTTTAGTATAAGAATGTCTGAAGGCAAGCAAGCTCGGTTGAGGAGCCTGGCTACTGGGCTGATGGAATGTGCTCATTTAGCCCCTAGTTGCCTCACTGTGGAATAAAGGTTCCCTTCCCTGCATGCCATCTTGGGTAAATTGCATTGCTTGTGGAGGGGAGGATGTGCTTGACCTGCCCAGCCTTCTGAGTTTTCATTCTCAAATTAACAAATTGGCAGTCCAGCTTGTGTGTGAGTGAGTCTCTTGAGAACTGAAGTAATGCAAGCCCAAGCCCAAGGCCTTACCACTTCTCAAAGGAAATAACTATATTGACTATTATTAGGGGAATTAAACAAGATGGTGTTTGCAAAGTGTTCAGGCTCAATGGGAGTGATCATGTCTCTAACCTCAGGCTGAAATGGTTTTGACTGTCATGGGATGGGTGTACAAGACTGGATCCATATTAAGCTGTTGTATAATCTTGAAGTCTTTGAAAAAGTATTGGTTAAGGAAAAGATTCACTGTGTTCCGCTCAGGTTTCACTTTTTGCATGGGAAAAGGTAGAGTGGCAAATTACTACAGCATCCATGACTCCTACTAGGAACCTTTTTTACCAGCTGATGCAATTCTCTCTCTGGCCCTGAAGAACACTCTTCAGAGTTGGTAATGATTTCCTAAGGGTCTAGAGCACATTTAAGGATCCTGGGCAATAATATTTATGGAGTCATAATGCATATAAGGCTCTGGAATGCACCTTACACTTCAACCGTGATATTTTCAGGTTACTGTTAGAACAATTAGGAAATACATACAAACATGTAAAGAAGTGGCTGAATAAGCCCTATCTCTGAACTTTGTAATTAGCTTTTCCCCCTGTACACTATAACCTTGAACTATTTATAACCCTCTAAGTAAGCTAACTTTTTCATGGTTCACAGGAATGTTATTGTTGTAAACTGTTACTTCCTCCCTTTTTTTCCCTTTCCTTTTGGAGGTTTTGTTTGCTTTGTTTTGTTAAGACAGGGCCTCGCTATGTAGCCCAGGCTGATCTCAAATTACAAACCCTACTGTTTCAGTTGCCCCACTGCTGGGATTGCAGGTGTGAGCCACCACACATCTGGCACACTCATTCTCATTTTGACATTTGACGGGCAGTGTATTCCCTAAAACAATGTGAGAGAAAACAGCAGAAGGACATGTACAATGAGGGAAGTCATTCCCACTCCCCTAGGGTTTGATGTGGCTGAATTCTCCAAAGTGTGTTCTCAGCCAAGTTCAGTTGCCCAGTTCTGTGGTTTGCAGGGACAAATCTCACCTGGGATGCTCAGAAGGCTGTGTTCAGCCGGATGGATGGCTATTTCTCTTTTACATGGCAGAGTTGAAAACTGCCAGGAAGACAATGAGAAAAGAAGCCCTGTGGCCTGCTATTATGCTCTTGTCAAATATAAATTTTTAGTTTATCAAACTTTAGGCACAAATTAATTCACCAAATATTTATCTCTAGAAACTACATAATAAGCCTTGCAATCCCTTAGACCTTCAAAACTCACTTCCACATCTTTCTCTACCCTCAACTCTGTCTCCCATGTTTTGAACATGATCATGTACGTATATGCCTTCTCTTGTCTATGCACACTGGTAATATAAATTATGTCTTGAGTCCTTTTAAGCAATGTGCAGTGATATTTGTATTGTCTGCTGTTCAGTTGAAGAGTGTGCCAAGATGACTTTTCCTTTTTTATTAACTACTATTCCTAAAGGTAAAATAAGCTTCATTTTAATATCCTTCAGGTTTTTCTTTTGTTTTGTTTTATGGGACAGAATCACGTTCTCTAGCCCAGCTCGGCCCTGAACTTGATGGAGCCTAGGCTGACCTCAATCTTGCAGTAATCCTACTCAGCTTCCTGAGTGCTGTGATTACAGAAGTTTGACTATCATGTTTGCCCATTTCAGTTTTGAAAAAATTAAGTATCTTTCAAATGGGGATGGTGGCATATGACTGTTAACCTATATATTATAAGGCAAAGGCAGGGAGATCAGCAGTTCGTACCCAACCTCTGCTACCTTGCAAGCTTGAGGCCATCCTCGGTGGCCTACATAAGGTCCCATTTCAAAACTGTAGCCACTCTGAGTCCCTCAGTTACACTCTGCCAGACTGGGTCTGAAAACTTATTAGTCCCTGTATTCTTCTATTTGGTTTTATTTTTAATTAAGAAATTATCCCAGGAGTTCTCTGAATAGCACTAGGTTGGACTGGTTCCTCCTTACGTCCATCACCTGGATCTATACCTGGAGACTCTCTTGACAGCATTTTGAACATTTTATTTCTTGTCTATTGCATTTTCTTTATCTCCCTCCTGCCCTTAGTTTGTTTTCTCATTGATCAAAATGTTCTCTTTTTTTTGGTGGAAGCTGGGGCCACTTTAGTGATTTGAAGGCATTGCTGTATTCTTGTTAACTTCTATTCACGTTCTTGCCAGGACAAATCACCCTCTGATTCTCAGTCCTTTGACTATGAGCTATTTTTTCCCTGCTGAGTTTTTATCTTATCACGGTTTACTGATACATCAGTGTCCATCGGCATTGTGAGCTCATTGTTCTGGGCCACATTGGTGCTGCTTCTTCTGGTCCTTAAGCACTGAACAGTGTGCTCGTCATTTGCCAACCCCTTCCCCAGTGCTCATATATTCTGTTTTTGAATGGCTTCATTTTCTCTTTCTCTTTGTATCATGGCAGCCATTCTCAGTCACATTTCTTAGACATCATCTATTTTTAATGCCAAGATAAGAAATAATGTTTGGGAAAAGAGAAATGTCTCATCCAAAATATAAAATCTCTACTTTGGCATACAATAGATACTGGCTCTATGAGTTTACACCAGTTCATAATTCACAAAATAAAAAGTTACTGACAAAGCTCATAAAGTAGGTGAAGTTTAGAGAAAAGATTTTACCCAATTAGGAGCAAGGGATAAACTACATCTTTACTTTCTTTTTTTTTAATAATTTATTTTTTATTTCTTCAAGTTACATCTCAATCACAATCCCCTCCCTACTCCCCCCTCCAGTCCCACCCTTCCACCCTCCTCCCCCTCAACCCCCCCATCCTCTTCCCTTCCTTTTTTTTTTTTTTTTAGTTTAAGGTATTTCTTTTTTCCCCCCAACAGCTCTCCCTTTCAGTTCAAAAAATGGTTCTTTTTCTTATAAATATAAATACAATACAAAACAACAGAAATAAATAGGCCGCAATTATAAGAGTTATATGGCTTAGCATACATTCCCAATGTCCAGTCCATATGTATTTGGCACCTGACTTTAACATTCTACTATCTAACCATCTCCATGAGTTTAAAGTTCTATATCTAACTCAGCTTTCATACTAACTTGCCTCATAATTTTAAAAATATCTTCTTAGATCCAGAACCCCCTCTTGATTCCTAAACAACTCAAAATTTAACTATGAGACTCTAGCTATCTATTCTTCAACCACCTCAGAGACCTGAGAGGGATAAATATATCTGATTATATAGGAAGTGCAGGGCCTACAGCTTCCAAAACTAATAAATGACATACCAGTGGCTGCCTGGAGAGTTCCCATTTTCTCTCCATATATTACAGCATCAATCTTCAGCCATTTGGCCCCATTTTTCTGACAGACATTGGTTGTGGAGCAGGAATTATGAAGGACTTACCTACCCTGTCTTGGCAGAGCTAGGCTGTCGACTTATCTGCTTCCAAGTTTTGTCCTTTTTGGACAGAAGTCTGTCTGCAGTTGAAGCAAGGGGTTTTTCTTGCCAAGAGAACGGCTTACCACCAATTCGATCATCTCCGACTGGAGATTCTTCGATGCTCATCTTCTACTTGGAGTAGAATAGGGGGTGCTGTCAGGAGCTGACATGTCTCGATATTAAAAAATCTTAAGTTAAGAAAACATCTTTGAATGCCATATTCTGCAGATCTCTTGAGGTTTTTGAAGATGCCCTATCTATCTCTTATATTTAGATAAGCAAATGTTTCTTGTCTCTTAGCAACTTGATTTCTGAGTAGCTTAGAAAATAACTGTGATAGACTGTCATAGTAACTAACAAAATGACACGTTTTCATGACTATTAGTTTCCGTTTCTTAATTATCCTAAACAGTTTATGTCGGTTGGTAGTGAGAGGTCAAAACTTGACATTTCATTTTTAAGTATTACTATGAACAATACCTTTAAGAAACGTTACCCTTAATTTTGTATCAATATACAAAGATCAATACCAATGTGACCAAATATAATCTTAATTTTGTATCAACATACAAAGATCAATACCGATGTAGCCCTATACAATCTTAATTTTGCATTAATATACAATGATCAATACCAATTTAGCAAAATATAATATTAATTTTGTATACAAAGGTATAAGGCCATATTCAATAATTTGTCCTTTTTTCTTGATCTTTCCTATACTATGTCTATGTCCCATTTTTCTCAAGTCTGTTCACTCCTATATAGGAGAGAAAGGAGGATACAGAAAAGCAAAAGAGAGAAGTCCCTGGGTCTAACCTCCAAAACCCATTTAACAAGACCATTTA